>JAUMHN010053836.1:0-27599 GCA_032360265.1 Heliamphora ciliata
GATAGTCTGTGTGGTTGATAACAAAAATTTGAATTGAGAACTTTAAATAAAATCTATAAATTCAAGGATGTGTAAGACGATGAAAGAAGTTTGAGAATTGTGATAATCTATCGTATTTACATTCCATGAGTTAGTGTGGCATATGACTATGCTGGGCACTAAATTTGGGATTTTTAATATAGAATCGGAAAACATGTGTGTGATACGGGTTTGGCGAGAGGAACCCTAGGGGTTGGACTCGCGTGTGTGTGATATGGGTTGGGCGAGAGGAGCCCTTGGGGTTGGACTCGCGCGTGTGTATTGTGATTTGAAATATCAAAAGGGCCGATTTGGGATCCAAGAGATTGTTTAAGGTTGGGCACGAGTTGCTCCTCGGTGAAAGACCAGAAAACTGCGCAGATTGGGTTCTCTGCCTGCTGGCTAGTGAATTGGAAAAGGACGTTAGTCGTGTCGGGATATAGAACGTCTCGTTACTCCATAGGGCCTATGTGGCCGGGTTGGTTGTAACGTTACGTGGGTCTATATGCTCGTCTGGCGTCGGCACCTATGTTTGTTAACCACGAGTTGGTGAAATACAAGAAATGTCAACTGAGTGTGTGTAGGCATGTGTTATAATTTATTGGGTTGGTAAAACCTTAACTGAAAAATATAATAGAATGGTGATTTGTGTTGGGATAATTAAAAGGGGTAAGATGCGTTGGGTTTATGGTGAATGGAAAACGTGTTGGATAATTTGAAAAGGGTGAAATGGTTAATTTCATGAAAATAAGAAATATGGAACAGTAATTTTCTCATACAAAACTCGGTTATGCATTATGAAGTTATCTTCGAACAAATGATAAGATTTTGGTTAAACTCTTGTATGCACCCATCATACCTCACGAATCATGCTTCACAATTGAGTTAATCTTATCCTACGAGCTTCGGCTCACGTACGTTTACAAAATTATTTCAGGTTTCAAGGACCAAGAGCGATATCAGGGCCAAGATTGCATTATGGAAAAGGCTAGAAGTTAGAAGAATAATCTTTTATCTTATGTATTTGTATCATGTTTGTATGTAAATTTGAGGGGATGAGTATTCTGATATTGTGGTTGTAAATAAACCCTTGGAGAATCACAAGCTTTTATTTGAAATGGGTGGATATGTAAGAGAATTTAATTGTTTAAAGAAGGTTTTTGTTATATATGTTTCGAACGCAAACCTTTGGTGATGGAAATTTATTGTTAGTGACCTCTGTATGCGGGATGGTTGGGTTGATTCATAGGTTCCCGGGGGTCGAAGCGTTACAAATGGTATCAAATCTCCAGGTACGAATACATAGGAGCCGTGGGAAGTAAGGATGATCCTTAGCATGTGACTTGTTTGATGAGATTAGGCACCACTACAAGGCATGAATTGTGTGCTTGCATGGGTTTGTGATTGAATTGTTTTGCGCATGTTATGTGTTTATATGAGCATGGAGGGTTAAGTCGTGGGGTGATATGGTATGCCATATGGCGTCCGATCAACTACTTTAGGGTTCGAAATAGAAAAGCATTTGGTTGACGTTCTTTCTATGAGAAATCTGAATTAGTTGCTTGGATTGTCGCGTTGCTCAAAGGCTTTCCTCGGTATGTGAACATGTGTTGATGTGATGTGACTAGGTGGTGAGTAATGTGTAGCTTGGCTTTAGGAGGATAGGTTAAGTTCGACCTAGTTGGGTGTCGTGATATCCTTGTTGTAGGGATTATGCTCGTGGGGCTAGGATGAGTTGTGATATGGATGATGGTATGAGTGGTGGAATTACGAGCCAGTGGCTAGTGATTGTGGTGGGTGTAAGCTCGAGAGATGAGCAATGATTGTTTGAAGTGTATTGTACCCATGTGCGTTGGGGTTGACCGTAGTTAGTTGCCCGTTATGTGTTGTGCTACCCGTCGTTTGACGAACAAGTACGGTATAGTGTTACCTCTTGGAGGTTGTTTATTGTGGTTGGATATGAAGCGTGGTTTTAGGCACGTTGAGGATTATGTACGTCATGAGCCGTGCTATGTCTTGAGCCGTACTGTGTCATGAGCTGTGTACCCTGAGATTGGGTATGGACGAGAGCATAGTGGACGGGAACATAGTGGACAAGAGCGTAATAATCTTCGGTGTAAAATGTGTTAGAAAGTCTGAGCGTAGACACGTGTTTGGGAACGTCCCTTACCTTGAGGGGTGTTGTTTGTGACCAACGTGGTATCTTGCTATTTTGAAGGTTAGATTGATAATCCTTGTGTCTTCCTCTAGTGTGATGCTGGGTCGTGTTTCTTGATAAAAGTTGAAAGCGTATGAGGAAAGAATATGCAGACTAAAGATGTCCTCGATAAGTTGGTTCTCGAGTGATGTGCATATATGTAAGGTGAGATGTACATCGATGGTAGTTATAATGTAGTGAATGAAGATTCGAGGTCATTTGAGAAGTTTCATGGAGAAGAGTTTTGTGACTTGGGTCGTCGTTCTCAAGAGTAAAAGATTATGTGGAATACATAGTGTTTGGTAAGAATATGAGTGTGCGACGTTCGTGGGGCTTGTGATAGATGTTGTTGGTGTAGTTGATTTGGTCATCTTAGGATGATGTATTTGTATGAGAAGATCTCATGAGTGGATGATGTCGGTTGTGTGTGATCTGGCGTAAGATTTAAAGATGGTGATGCTGTTTTACGCTTACGGTTGAGTAATAGGGTGGTGCTGTTCGGTCCAGAGTTGGTAGGCGAGGTTTGTTTTGTTTGTGTTTTTTGTAGTCGCTTTTTCGTTTAGATAGCTGTGTGCTGATGGTATTCGTGTAGTGACATAAGAGATGAAGTGTTTTGTGATTTTTGGGGGTACCGAAGCCGTGAGCTAAAGACTGTGGCGTGGGTTTTGTCTACCAGTTTGATTGTTACTTACCTTTAAGAAATCAAATTGATGTGCTACAACCCTGTGAGGAGATGTCCTACAATGAGGAGAGTATGTATCGTGTTATGCCTTAGTAGTTAACCAATGAGAATCTTATGGACACGTGCGATGTACCGTTAGGATGTGAAGGCATGAATGATAGTCAATCCGCTTGTGAAGAGACTTAAGTGTAAGAATCTGGTGCGACGAGTGATATTCTCCTTGTGAATGGTCAACTTTCTTTCAAACCAAATGTGTAGTGGTGGCCTTACGAGGTAGTAACGTGGAGCGAGAGCCTTAAGATCCGACTCATGGTTTTCCTAGTGAGAAAGATGTATTAGGGATGGTTGACCAGTATGATTGTTCGTTCTTGGTGGAAGCAAAATGTTGGGATCATAAGAGTGCGGATTCATTTGCTCATAGTTCCTTGAAGAGCCCGTTTGACCCCGAGCGTATGGGTAATGTTTCTGGAAACGTAGTTTGGTTTGTATGAAATGCTGGTAGCTTCAATGCAAGTCAAGTGAAGTCCCTAAGGGAGTTTCGTGGGTCTAAGGCCGGTATGAGTATAATGCGAATGAGGTCTAAGAGTTAAGAGTTTAGGGTAGCGGATGACTTGGATATCATGATTGGGGTCGACAGTAGCTGTGTAGCTTTGGGTGATGTAACCTCAAGGTGAGATTTATAGGGTTCTTTGGAAGCCAACTATCAGTGGGACTCTCTGAGGGTTTGTGTTCGCGTTGTGATCCGTGAATGTGTACCTTAGGAAATGGATACCGTCGGAATCGGGTGATTACAGGGCTGAGTTCCTCATGAGTTATCTAATTGGAGTCTGTTTACTCAACCGTGTGAATGTAAATGTGTAGAGTTGCATTCTCTTGGAGATTGGGTTGGTAGACCAGGAATGTTTGTCTCTATTGACGAGAAAGTTCGTGCGGAGGCATAGAATCTTTTTGTACTGCTTAACCGAGAACCGTTTGTCGTGGCGTGTAGCTTGTTCTAGGTTGTGTGAGTATGATTGCATCTCTAGTTCTTGGTAGAATAGGAATTTTGTTGGAACCCTGCTGTTGGAATATTCACGTGGTGGGTTTGATAGGCTCTTGTGAGTCTGGAATTGTGTTATGTTTGGGAGCTTTGGATTATACTGAATTCTTGAAGTGCGAAGAGTGGGTTGACCGTTTGAAGGGAAGATACGAATGTGTATGGTTTTAGTCTATATAAGTAAGTGATTGCCGGTGAAGCATTTAATTCATGTGGTGTGCATAATCCTAGTGACTCACAGAGTTCAGGTAGCTGTGTTAGTGTGGATGACTGAAGGACTCAAGTAATGCCGTACAAGTAGTGATATGGTTTTAAGTTTGTGGTAGTTGGTTGGTCGTACGGGCATGGGTGATTTTTGGGTAATACATGTAACCCTTGTGAACAATGTCCGAGTTTGGAAACATGTGTTTGTGATGGAGAAGTAGTCCTCGGTATGCTTTGGAGTACAGCAGTGAGTTAGACCATAATACGACGAAGTCAAGAGGATCCTAGCAATGGTGAGACTTGTGATGCAGAATGCTATGGTTGAAAAGGTTTAGCCTTTGGGAACATGTATGTGACGTGAGATGGTGATCAATGAAGGAGTGGTTGACTCCAGTTCCATCATTGGTTTTGGGTAGGAATTGATATTAAGA
This sequence comes from Heliamphora ciliata, assembly GCA_032360265.1. Lineage (NCBI taxonomy): Eukaryota > Viridiplantae > Streptophyta > Magnoliopsida > Ericales > Sarraceniaceae > Heliamphora > Heliamphora ciliata. The sequence goes on from JAUMHN010053836.1 coordinate 4,569, forward strand.
TTAAAGGAAACCTTGGTGTGATATGAGACGAATTTCGAGGACGAAATTCCCAAAAGGGGGGAAGATTGTAACGACTCGCTACGTGTTTATTTTTATTCTTTTATATTTTCAGTAAGAGAAGGGAAGAAATTAAATTTGGGCGTGGGTGCCATAAAATTTTTGCTTAATTAACGATTGAATTAATATATGTGAAAGTGAGATTAAGATACATGGTGATGGATAATATTGATACGGGTGTGATAATAGAAAGATTCAAGTATGAAAATAGGAGCAAAGTTGGGAGTTTGAATTAAATTTTAAAGAAATTTGCAGAATTCAGATTCAGGGATCACCGCTCGAGCGGTGGGGGTCTGCTCGAGCGGGCTATCATGGAATGTTTAGAATAGTCTCGAACTATGGAGATGTTTTGGGAGATTATATATATGTGTACATATGTGTCACGTGAGAGAGAAAACCCCCCTCATCTCTTCTCCTCCTTCCCTCTTCTTCTTCTTCCATTCTAGAGAGAGAGAGAGACCCACACTCCACATGAAAACCTTAGCCCTCTCCCATGGAAATTGAAGATTTGAAGCAAGATTGAGAGCAAGCAAGGGTGGAAATCAAGCTTTGGAGCAAGGAAGTGGAAGATAGAGCATCATGGAGACAAGATCTCTAAACATCCAAACCCTAAGATGGAGAAATTGGAGTAATATCAAGCTTTTGAACAAATCCGAGGTAGGATCTAGATTCTCTCATATATTTGTGTTGATTTGAGTTGATAATTTGTCATATGAATAAATTATAATAGGTTTCATGCATGATTTGAAGGGTTAATAGAGTAATGTGTGAGTTGGGTTGGGTTTTCATAAAGAATTGAGTTTTTGAGAAAAGAATAACCTTGATTTGTTCAAATTTGTTGTATAAAAGAGTTTATGAGACTTGAATCCAAAGTTTTTATGGTGGAAATTGAGATTTTAGACTTGATTGATGAAGGGTTAAGAGTTTTGAAGTTAGAAATGCAAAACAGGGGCAAATCTGGGGTTTTTTCGGGTGACAGCCCGCTCAAGCGAAGCCCGGTCCGCTCGAGCACTCAACTGGCAGAGAGTTGGGCGCTCGAGCGCTCGACGTCCACTCGAGCGGACTGACTGCGCAGGGTCAACTTGATTTGATCATATCTCCCTTGTCCGGACTTCGAATGGGGTTATTTTTGTACTCAAATCGAAGCCCAGAAAGTCCTCTTTCCAACAAGACTACTCTCACAGGAAAATTATTTTTGTAGAAAAAGTTATGATTAAAATAGTGAGGGTATGTCAAATTTTTTTTACCGTTTTTCACCCATTTTTGGCCGAATGTATTGAAAGTAGTTATTTTCATTAGTATTGGACCCTTATCATCAAATTTCTTATCTTTGGGCTATGGGTTACCTATTTCAATATACATAGGTTGAGATGCATGTATTGCACCGATTGGTTGGGTTTTTGCGAAAAAGTGAGTTTTACTAAGGTTTTTAAGAACAAGAATGGGTATCTGAATATGGTGATATGATATAGTCATCTTCTAGCATTACTAGGTTTTTTGAAGAGAAACTCGAGTTTTGAACACATAGGTATCTACCTATAATGGGTGCATTCCATTTTGTTCATATAACATGATCATGTTTGAGTTAATTTTGCGTTGATAGTCTGTGTGGTTGATAACAAAAATTTGAATTGAGAACTTTAAATAAAATCTATAAATTCAAGGATGTGTAAGATGATGAAAGAAGTTTGAGAATTGTGATAATCTATCGTATTTACATGCTGGGCACTAAATTTGAGGTTTTTAATATAGAACCGGAAAACATGTGTGTGTGATATGGGTTTGGCGAGAGGAACCCTTGGGGTTGGACTCGCGTGTGTGATATGGATTGGGCGAGAGGAACCCTTAGGGTTGGACTCGTGCGTGTGTATTGCGATTTGGGATCCGAGGGATCGTTTAAGGTTGGGCACGAGTTGCTCCTCGGTGAAAGACCAGAAAACTGCGCAGATTGGGTTCTCTGCCCGTCGGCTAGTGAACCGGGAAAGGACGTTAGTCGTGTCGGGGTATAGAACGTCTCGTTACTCCATAGGGCCAGTGTGGCCATGTTGGTCGTAACGTTACGTGGGTTTATACGCTCGTCCGACGTCGGCACCTATGTTTGTTAACCACGAGTTGGTGCAATACAAAAAATGTCAATTGAGTGTGTGTAGGCGTGCGTTATAATTTATTGGGTTGGTAAAACCTTAACTGAAAAATATAATAGAATGGTGATTTGTGTTGGGATAATTAGAAAGGGTAAGATGTGTTGGGTTTATGGTGAATGGAAAACGTGTTGGATAAATTGAAAATGGTGAAATGGTTAATTTCATGAAAATAAGAAATATGGAACAGTAATTCTCTTATACAAAACTCGGTTATGCATTGTGAAGTTATCTTAGAACAAATTGAAAAGGGTGAAATGGTTAATTTCACTCTTAATTTTTCTTGAATTTTCGTGTGGATCTAGACTCATCAAAAATTTTTGAAATTTTTACTGTAGCTTTATGGATATATTATTAACATGCAGAAAATTCCTTGAGAACCAAATCTATTTTCTCGTTTTCTTAAAAATAGAGAAGTAAATCGGGTTTAAATAGCTGTTTGGGCAGACCACTTTGAATTCATGCCATTTGCTGTAGAAGTAATCTCTCGGTATGATTTTATTGTGGTTGGATAGTTAAATGTCTTATCTTTCTAACTCTACTGGAATCAACCTATTTGCATGTGTATAGAGAAAATGGCACCGATTCTCTTAAAGCATGTCGAATTTGGACACTGTTGGTAAAATTTTTTTAACTAATTAAAGAAAAATAATTTTGGTGCAAGACCAATGCTCAGAGCTTCATAACTCATAGATATGCCTCTGGACAAATTAGACAAATCACTCAAAGAGTCTACGTTTTCCTTTTCATTTTTAAAGCCACTGAAAATCTCACCACTATTCTAGTAATAAATCTCTGCACAATCACACAATTTTGTTTTGCAAAAACCGAGGTCTTAGAGGCCAAATCCAGAAAAGTGTTCAACATGAAAAGTGTTCAAAACATCCCGAATATACTTCCTACCAATTGTCAGAGTTTATTTCCTAGTTTTACTATTTTAAAACCCTACTAGACAGTAGTAAATGTCTGCACTCTTCTTGATTAAACGTAAATGTACCTAAGTGTTATAGGTTGTCTTGTTAAGTTATTAACTTTATGCCATATTTGAGTTGATTTATTAAGTTGGTGATGTTATTTAAAGTATTTTAAGTACTTATGATGATTGGACACTTGTATGCAATTTTGGTTAAATTCTATACATGTATGTGATATGTCATTCGTCTAAATTATTTGTGTAAAATTGTGTTTAAATTATTGTTTATAAAATTTGTGCATATTATTCACATGCTATATAATCCATGCCATGTGTAGGTAAATTTTAAATTGTATGTTTAATCTAAATTATTATGACATGTCATCATTGAATGAGTTTTACGGGGTTTACCATTTTATTTTAAGAAAAAAATAAAAATTTAACCTTAGAGTTGGTACCGTAATTGATAGAATTGGAATACATGGAAATTTGAATATTTAAAAATATTGTGATATTGGCTATATGCCATGATTCATTTTGGAAAGTTTTTGCTCCAAGTGCTAAATGCACATTGCTGTGATATTTGTATTTTTGTGAAGACGGTTCGGGTGACGTAATAATAAGAGTTCAATTTTGCGATCTCGCATTTGACCTTAACCTGAGAGTCGAGGGCCTAAAGTGTTGACTTGTGCATGCCCTTACCGTCAGTGATGACCCGGCTGGACACTTAGTCTGCTGCGTAGTCATCACACGGCTTAAGGAACGCTCTTTATCGGTGGGTAGACTTGGTCAGCGTGATAGGGATCATGGGATTTTATGATTGTTCACCTCGGTTGGAGAACCTATAATAACATAAGTTTAAATTGGATTAGAAAATTAACTTCATTGTATCATTTCTCATCATAATCACTGTCATGATTAATCTGCTATTTTATTTGTCGTGTTTTGATCTGTTACCTGAGAAATATTTCGATGTTGGTGTGAGTTTCTCTGGCAATACATGCCAGGTTTCGAAGAGCTAGAATTGCTTATTGACGAGTATATTGACGTGGACATAGAACCTTGATTAAGAGTTTCACGCTTTCATCCCATACCTTCCTCGGCCACGTAGTACCAGTTTTGCAGTTATATACCTGTTTCTTGTATTGTTTGATGTACTTTGGAAAGATTTTTATTTGGGTCTTTACTATATAACTCTACGTATTTTTCTTTTTGGCTTGTATGTGTATTATTATTATTATTTAAGTTTTGCAACCTTATTAGTTAATTGTCGCTTAGGTTGCCCCCGAGATTCGGGGAGTCACAGTATGGATCATAGCTTAGGTTCAACCTTTACCCACGCGACCGTTAACCTAGGCTTAGATTTTTAGACTTGGAATTATAGATTGGTTAAGCCCTTACCGACGCAGAAGTTGTGCAAACAGTAGACTTTTGACCTACGTACCCCACCTAGGAGTTAGATTCTTTCACTTTTGACCAAAAGTCTTGAACTCTAGTCTATGATGGACTGACAGAGTTCTCTGCTCCTTGACCCAACAGTGTCTACATTGTTAAACTTTAACCCGTAAAAGTGATCGTATCCTCTAATCTTCTATGACACTTCTTTTCATTTGAGTTGCGTAACCTCACAATCATTCACTCTGATTCGTCGACATCTAATAAAATTCATTCTTAATCCGATATCTCATTTCTTGTAAACTTTTGATGATCTGCCTTATCATGAGAGTAACCTTGTGAATCTCTTCTATACCATTGAAAATCCTCTCCAGGGGAGTAGATTTGAATTCTTGAATTGAAGTAAGTTAGGCCGACGTAACTTCAGGGCAAATATCTAGTTTGCTACCCATCTCTTTGCATTGATTTCTTAAAATCTACGAATTGATTGTCCATCTTGAATCCCATGTGTGTTTCCTTGTCAACCCAATTCTATCATTGTTTTGCCTTAGAAATCATGTTCTACAAACCAGTAGTAATATTTGTTGAAGAATAGAATTCTGCGAGAAATGTTGAACTACGTGCACACTTTTAGAATGTTCAAACCACGAAGCAGATCTATCCCTTGCATTACAGTTTAGGGCTTCTATCGGTAACCACGCGTAATAAGTCTTGAAAGTCAATTAATTTTCGAAGTCGACTTACAGTTTACCACGAGTTGGGGAGCAAAATAAGACGGCATTCTATGATACTCCATGAGCCTCATCAACAGGAATCCCAGTGGATAGAACTAGCCTACCTGTGACCTAGAAGCTAGCAATCTCAGTTTAACCTCTAACCGACAACAAGATACAAAAATCAGATAACTACAGCCAACTATACCTCCTTGTCACATTTATTCACCCTATGGCGGTTAATTACCTAAGAAACGATCCCGCCTTGGAGCAAACACTCAACCCTTGTGCATCAACAGGTCAAAGTTAAATGCAAGAAGTCAGAAGGAATGCTACAACTCTTAGAAAATGGAAGCAGACTTCATCACCAAACTATTAAGATAGCCTTAGGAGCCCAATGACATCCTTATTGTAGTAGACTGCCTCACCAAGTCCACTCGCTTTCTACTAATTAGACCTACCTACACGTTAAAGACCTTAAGCTGAAAGCACATTTGCAAGATTCTATGCCTACGCGAGTTATCAACCTCTATTGCATCCGACCGAGAACCATGTCTCACCCTCAGATTGACGGACAAGCCAACAACATCGTTCAGACCGTTAAAGATATGCTGAGAGTCTACGTAATAGAACTTTTCAAAAGAAGTTTAGGGCAACACTTATCGCTCGCTGAGTTTGCCTATAGCGCCCGTTGCCAAGCCAGCATTGGTATGCCACCGTAGGAAACGCTCTACGGCCGACCGTACAGATCAATCGTATGTTATGCAGAAACCAGGGAAACCAGCTTGCTAGGACCGAACATCGTACTCAAGACGATTAGAAAGATCAAGTTAGTTCGACAATGCCATGTCACCCCACAGAGACGACAAAAGAGTTATGCTGACCAACGATGAAAACCCCTAAAGTCAAAGTAGGAGACCATGTATTTCTCAAGATTTGGCCACGCCGAGGAATTTTTTCAATTCAAAAAGAAAGGAAAGATGTCACCTAGATATAGTGGTTCGTTCGAAATCCTAGCCAGAGTCGGAGCCATTGCCTACCGTTTAGCTCTGCCACCTCAACTTACAGATGTTCACAACGTATTCTATGTCTCGATGTTGCAAAAGTAGGAACCAGACCCGACCCACACCCTTAATTAGGAAGAGCTCTAGATTGACGAAGTCACGACCTTCGAATAATGACCGATGAAGATCCTCGACCGTCGTGACAGAGTACTCAGAGGGAAAACTTCTCTGCTCATACGCAAGTTATCGAGACACCAAGGGATCAAAAAATCGATTTGAGAATGCAAAGACGCCAAGCGAGCAAACTACCGACAGCTTTTCACGAATGAAGGTATGATGCGAAATTTCAGGGATGAAATTTATTTTTAGGGAGGTAGATTGTAAAGACCCGGTTCTAAACCATAAGATTAGTGACGATAGGATCTAAGGTCATAGTAAGATTAAAATCTTAACACGATCAAAACCAAAGAATCAGACCTAGAGAATCAAAAACCCTAAAACATAAAGAAAGCCCTCTAACCTCGAAGATCATTAAGTTACCCTAAGAACACTCACTCAAAACCCTAAAGAGCTAAACCTAGAAATGAAACTCTGAGCCCCAAACCCTTCTTAAGAAATGCTGACTTGGCCTCATAACTTTTCAGGCCCAACAATCTATGTGTTGTCCTATTATAGCAAAACCCGACTCCCAGATCCAAAGAATAAAAAAATCAAACACAAGTCCCAACGTAAAAAGAAAATTATACTCAAAGACCTAAACCTCGTGACTTCCAATAATCACATTTCGACTCATCCAGATTAAACCCAAGATTTCCTAAACCTCTTAGTACCAATAATTACATACTAGTCCCTGACGTCTTTAAAATTTCACAAAAGCTTCCTGGAATATTTTTCACCCATAATTCTCTACAACCAATCTCAAGAATAATAATAATACTAATAAGAAAACCCTAGAGTGTAAAACAAGTAAGACCCAAAAGTAATTTTAGTATATACATATACAAACATACAAATTTCTATAAGAAGCTTAATATTTTATTCAAAAGTACACAACCCAATAAAATCGTATAATTTAATACTAACTTGTATGTTAATTTAAAAAGAGACTTAATACAAAACATAATAAATTAAATAGTGGTAAAAATAATGCAAGAATATGAAATTGAGTTTTAAAACTTAAATTTATCAAATTAAATTAAAACTAATATAAAACTAGTTAAAAATGTATACCAAGTTACAAAATTACACAAAAATTAAAATTTAGCCCCATCACCTCAACAAAGTAATGCTATAATTAAACAAAAATATAAAAATTTAGTGTAACACTTAAAATCATTATTTTAATTCAAAACTATAATATCATACTCAAAAATATACATCGAGTTAAAATTTTAGTACAATTTTTGAACAATGTAGTGTATATATATCATTACTTATACAATATATTAATATAATACATACAAAAACTCAAATTGGAGCCTAAAACCCCTCTTGGCCAGCCAATATAACCACTAGCACACTCAACCTATATTTTTTATTGTATTATCTTTCCATGCATGCATTTCTAGTGGCCCTAGGCTTTCTAGGATTTACACAACACTTATCAAGCCTCTCTTAGCTAACAAAATACATTTTAAAAAGACCACTCCCTCCCCTAATTTCGTCCATAGCTCTCTCTCCCAACTCTCTTTTGTGTTTTGAAATATTCTAAGTGTTCTAGAGTGTGTTATAGAGAGAAGGTAAGGAAGAGCTTGAGTTCTTCAAGGTTTAAGGTGTTCTTGGTATTCATCCTCAAAGTGCATCCAAATCCATCTTTCACTAAGCTATATCAAGGTAGAAACAATATCTTTATACATTTATTTTTCATTTATAAGTTTCTTCTCATCTCCTAATCTCACCAAAACCCAAGATCCATACTCAAACTCATGAGATGTGGTCTTGAGGCTTATTTTTGGTTCCTTCTCTCTTTCCTCACCATCCACCACCTTCTTTTGATTTTCATCTATGTACATGGTATATAGCACATGTATAAATCATATACATGAGAGATGTAGCAATACATGCAAAGGATATGGGCCCAAGAGTCGAGAAAAATTCATGTCTCTTTACTCCTCAAATCTGTCCAGAGAGGTTTTCATCAAAAATTTAATTTTTCTTGAACTTTCGTGTGGATTTAGACTCATCAGAAATATATGAACTTTTTGCTGTAGCTTTATGGATATATTATTTACATGCAAAAAATTTCTTCAAATCCAAATCTGTCACGCCCCAAACAGAGGCCACGTGAAACAACCATAAACAATCAAACAAAACACCCAGCCCGACAACACAGTCTCAAAATAAACCATACATGCATTGTATATAAACGCCAAACGGCAATATTACACGGCTCCAACGCCCGAAAAACATGTTATAAGCATACATGTTTAAAGCTAACAAAAAGGAAGACTACTCTTCTTCCGCCTCTCCAGCACCTCCTGATCAACCACCGAGAACGGCACCTGAAGAAAAGCAAATCCCACACCGTGAGCCAAAGTTCAGCAGATTCTAAACAACTCATGAAGTATAAGCTAAACATACTCGATAAACGAAGTGCAGTTTTTGACTTTCTTTCAAGCTAATAAAACAATTTGAAAACCGTTTTAGATCATGACTCACCAGAGCCAGAAAACCATTTTCACATGCAATGGGAAAGCGAGGATAAAATCATTTATCGACTCATCAGATCCTTGAAAACGATTCCAGTATTACGACTCCCGTAGGCGTTAATACAGTATTTCGACTCCCATAGGCCGATAATACAGTTTTTAAGAAAATTGGTCTATCCGTCCCAAAATGTAATACAGGCAATCCATGAACACGTGCCACTTCAAGACCTCGTTTCAGCCTTCAGATATCACACACACACACAACCGTGCCTCATCAGGATCTCGTTTCAATTCATCAGATATCGCACACACACACACCCGTGCCTCATAAGGATCTCGTTTCAATCCGTCAGATATTGCATACACCGGCTTTCGCAGCCCACCTCATACACCGGCTTTCGCAGCCTACCTCATACACCCACACACGCACACGTGCATCATCAACTAGGATTTTACACCTACTGGATCACAGATTCATCTAAACCATTTCATACACATATGAAAACCCAAAACAGGATTTAAAGCATACAACCATGTATCAACACGACGTTCCACAAATCACGTCACATACCTATAAAACTCTAGGTTTTAAGGTATAAATCACATTACACATAACGATTGATATCACAACCACGAAATCCACTTACGTATTCCGTACATAAATAAACAGAGTTATAAATGTAAAAACCAGTTACAAAAGCACATAGCCACATATAACCTCACGCCACAACACCACTCGTCACGTAACCCGACATCCACTCACGGGACAACCCGCACGACCACTACTGGCCCAAACACTCCCAACACAGCCATCACAGACCCACGACGCTCACCCGTGCCAACACAAACCCAACAACAAACCATGCACCCAATTGTGCATCAACAAATCGCATCTACCATGCACATCACCCATGAGGGCGACACTCAAACGCACATCCGAGGCTACGACACGACCCCCGAAACCACCACACAACCAACCAAATCCCAAAAGAAATCCACAGGTATTTAAATCGAGTAATTTCCATAAATTAATCAATTGAATACCATAGGACACCAATCGAAAACCAAGGAACCAACCCAAAACCACAAACCACTAGCCCACAACTTCAGTCGACTGGACCCAACCCCCAGTTGACTGAAAAACACACTGGAAAAGCCAAAAAGCCCAGGAGCACTGTCGAGTCGACTGACCCTCAAGGTCCAGTCGATTGAACCCAAGAACACACGATCCAGTCGACTGAACTTATAGGTTCAGTCGACTGACCCAACCTAGAAACGGTTCTAAGCTACGGGTTCAACCTCTGAACCCCAAATCGAAGCCTCGAAACTCCGATTCAACACCCACAAGCATCTACACGCCTAGGCCTAACACCAAGACCTCAAAAGAAACTCCCGACACTCGATTCCATCCACAGAAATCGCCGAAAACGAGTTTTAAACTCAAAAATCCAACTTGATACAAAATCAGATCTACAAAAATCTAACCGATAGAAACACCCACGTTTACCCATAGCACCCTTATACAACAGTAGGGTCAAGAATCCTACCTCGGTGAGTTCAAAACTCGACGCCTTGAACCACGTGCAAAACTGAGCTTCATCGGAATTGAAATCTGACCGAATGGTTGCGTAGCCCACCGTGCTAAAAGAAAAGATCCGCTGTTGGATCGTTGAAAACTAAGCCCCGGGCCCCCGAGAACATAAAAAGAAGGCAGAGAGAAAACGAAAAACTTACTGGAGAAGTTTTGAAAAATATCTTTAAAAAAATATCTGACTCCAGATATTTATAGGTCTCAAAAATATCCTTTTTTTAAAATTTTTTTTGAGAATCGTGCCACAACGGCCCACGCCCCCGGGAACCTACCCCGCATGCATATCTACGCCCGATCATCCATCAAAAGCATTAAAAACATGCTGCAACGAAAACACATAAGGCGGGTCCGAAAACGCCAGAAGAGAAAACGGGTCAGGGTCTCACAACTCTACCCCCTTAAAGGAATTTCGCCCTCGAAATTCAACTCAAGGCCAAAACAACAAACCGTCGATCGCAACCGACACAGGCACACGAGATGGTTAGCCAAACCATTCCTAGGATATAGTCAAATATGGTCAGGCATGCTAGACAATGGCCGACTATCTCAAAGACACGGGATCTACAACTCACCCCAACCTCACATCAGCACCAACCGCTGCCTCAACACAGCACACCATCTACAGGATCCATAACCAAAACAGATACAATGATGAACTGGCCCAATGCGTGCATACTCAGAAAGTACTTCTGCTAGCTGAAAGCATATCAGCATCTTCTGGTACGACCGGTGCCCTAGATGAACCGCGAGCTACAAGAGAATACACTCGGGGCAACCCCACTATGTCCTGTCTGCTATGACTCGGCGCTATCGACTGTCGCACCGACTGAACTGATGGGCTCCCTCTAGCCATCCAGGAAGTCTGTACTGCGGAAGGCTGCTGTCTACCCTGTACATATGAACCCATTGGTGCGTCCTCCCTACTCGGCTCACTATCTCCCTGTGGATAATTCCTACGAATATGATCGGACTGTCCACACCCATAGAAAACTGGCGGTTCCCTCCCCTGCGGCTGCACTGGAACCAAACTCTGGGATGGTCTCGACTGTAAACAATCCGCCACACGATGTCCCGACAGTCTGCATCGATAACAAGTCAACTCCCACTGCTCCGACCTCCCAGACGAAGGCACAAATGGTGATGGTACTGAAAACTGCTGTGGTCCAGATGGATAAAAGCTAGGACCAGAGGACTTCTGCCTGTTGCTGGAGCGTCTACCTGTCTGTACCTCCGTACCACCCTGTGATGTCCTGGCATCCCTCGAAGCTCGAGTCTCAGCCAAAGCATTCCCAACCCTCGCTGCTGCCTCCACCAGTTGTCTGAACACACGATATCCCATCACAGCCACTAGCTCCTTGATTGCCGGCCTCAAGCCCCGCTCGAATCTCATCGAAAGCAACTCATCTGTGCACTCCACCTCCGGTACAAATCGAGACAAGCTCGTAAATCTGGCCTCGTACTGCATGATGTCCATGGTCCGCTGGATAAGAGAATAGAACTCCTCCGTGCATAAGTCCCTCTTTAAAGCTGGGAAATATCTCTCCAGAAAGACTCGTGTAAAAGCTACCCATGTGACCCCCACTGTAGTCTTGGCAAATCTCCACCACTGATGAGCATCACCTCTCAGCTGAAAGGTGGCAAAAGAAACTCGTAACTCATCCTCCACAATCTGCAATGTGTTCAGGATTCGAGTCGTCAACTCCAACCACTCTGTCGCCAGAAGAGGATTAGGATCTCCTGCAAAGTTAGGTGGATCCATGTGCCTGAACTCCCGCATCGCAACTGTAGCCCTTGCCTCAGGCACCCTATCCCTAACAGGCTCACCCCTAGCAACCAGCTGCTGGATAGAACCAACCAACACACGCAACAACTCTGTCGCGTCCATCGGTCCATGGGGAGCATTAGCATCCCCAGCATCAGGGATAGGAACATCCCCTTCGCCAGCACGGCCACGGCCACGGCCATGGCCTCGCCCTCTCCTCGCCGACATCACGTCTATATGAAAAAGCAAAACAACATATAAGACGCAGCGCATGGCATGAACATAAACGCTAAACACTTAGCATACTATCATATAGCCACATAGGTTCATGCTAAACAACTCCACATATACCGAGGAGAACCAACAGAATGACATGTCAATCTAGATAACCTATTCAGATTCCCTGCCAGAAATCATGTCAGCTAAACGTGTTTCAAACTTAGCCACCAAGTTTGTTAATCCAAAAGCCCAAAGGCAAGACTATACTCCTAAGATTCAACCCGCATGCTCACATATACACATCTTTCACATATCTAACATGCAATCAAGCACACGCAATCAACCTCACACGGGATACACCCTCTTTTCACGGCTCATAGGTATTCGAACCCAGAGCTCTGATACCAAGTTGTCACGCCCCAAACTCTGGGCCACGTGAAACACCCATAAACAACCAAACATAACACCCAGCCTGAGAACACACTCACAAAATAAATCATACATACATTGTATATAAACGCCAAATGGCAACATTACACGGCTCCAATGCCCGAAAAACATGTCATAAGCACACATGTTTAAAGCTAACAAAAAGGAAGACTACTCTTCTTCTGCCTCTCCAGTACTTCCTGATCAACCACCGAGACCGGCACCTGAAGAAAAGCAAATCCTACACCGTGAGCCAAAGCTTAGCAGATTCTAAACAACTCATGCAGTATAAGCTAAACATGCTCGATAAACGAAGTGTAGTTTTCGACTCTCTTTTAAGCTAATAAAACAATTTGAAAACCGTTTTAGATCACGACTCACCTGAGCCGGAAAACCATTTTCACATGCAATGGGAAAGCGAGGATAAAAACCATTTATTGACTCATCAGAGCCTTGAAAACAATTCCAGTATTATGACTCCCGCAGGCCGTTAATACAGTATTTTGACTCCCGTAGGCCGATAATACAGTTTTTAAGACAATTGGTGTATCCGTCCCAAAATGCAATACATGCAATCCATTAACACGTGCCTCTTCAGGATCTCGTTTCATCCTTCAGATATCGCACACACACCCACACCCGTGCCTCATCAGGATCTCGTTTCAATTCGTCAGATATCGCGCACACACACACACACACACACACACCCATGCCTCATCAGAATCTCGTTTCAATCCGTCAGATATCGCACACACCAGCTTTCGCAGCCTACCTCATACACCGACTTTTGTAGCCTACCTCATACACCCACACACGCACACGTGCATCATCAACCAGGATTTTACATCTACTAGATCATAGATTAATCTAAACCATTTCATACACATATGCAAACCTAAAACAAGATTTAAAGCATACAACCATGTATCAACACGACGTTCCACAAATCACGTCACATGCCTATAAAACTTTAGGTTTTAAAGCATAAATCACATTACACATAACGATTGATATCACAACCACGTAATTCACTTACGTATTCCGTACATAAATAAACAGAGTTATAAATGTACAAACTAGTTATAAAAGCACATAGCCACATATAACCTCACGCCACAACGCCACCCGTCACGTAACTCGACATCCACTCACGGGACAACCCGCACGACCACTACTGGCCCAAACACTCCCAACACGGCCATCACAGACCCACGACGCTCACTCGCACCAACACAAACCCAACAACAAACCACGCACCCAACCGTGCATCAACCAACAGCATCTACCATGCACATCACCCATGAGGGCGACACTTAAACGCACACCCGATGCCACGACACGACCCCCAAAATCACCACACAACCAACCAAACCCCAAAAGGAATCAACAGTTATTTAAATCGAGTAATTCCCATAAATTAATTAATTGAATACCATAGGACACCAATCGAAAACCAAGGAACCAACCCAAAACCACAAACCACCAGCCCACAACTTCAGTTGACTGGACCCAACCCCCAGTCGACTGAAAAACACACTAGAAAAGAGAGCACTATCCAATCGACTGACCCTCAAGGTCTAGTCGATTGATCCCAAGAACACACGATCCAGTCGACTGAACTCATAGGTTCAGTTGACTGAACCCAATCCAGAAACGGTTCTAAGCTACGGGTTCAACCTCTGAACCCCAAATTGAAGCCTCGAAACACCGATTCAACACCCACAAGCATCTACACGCCTAACCCTAACACCAAGACCTCAAAAGAAACTCCCGACACCCGATTCCATCCACAGAAATCGCTGAAAATGAGTTTTAAAGTAAAAAACCCAACTTGATACAAAATCAGATCTACAGAGATCTAGCCAGTAGAAACACCCACGTTTACCCATAACACCCTTATACAACAGTAGGGTCAAGAATCCTACCTCGGTGAGTTCAAAACTCGACACCTCAAAGCACGTGCAAAATCGAGCTTCGTCGAAATTAAAATCCGACCGGATGGTTGCGTAGCCCACCATGCCAAAAGCAAGGATCCGCTGTTGGATCGTTAAAAATCGAACCCCGAGCTCTCGAGAACTTAGAGAGAAGGCAGAGAGAAAATGGAAAACTTACTGGAGAAGTTTGCAAAATAACTTTATGAAAATATTTAACTCCAGATATTTATAGGTCTCCAAAATATCTTTTCTTTTGAAATTTTTCGAGAATCGCGCCATAACGGCCCACGACCCCGGGAACCTACCCCGCATGCATATCTAGGCCCGATCATGCATCAAAAGCATTAAAAACATGCTGCAAGAAAAACACATAACGCGCGTCCGAAAACGCCGAAAAATAAAACGGTCAAGGTCTCACAAAATCTATTTTCTCATTTTTTTTAAAATAGAGAAGTAAATTGGGTTAAAATAGCTGTTTGGACTAACCACTTTGAATTCATGTCATTTACTGTAGAAGTAAGCTCTTGGTATGATTTTTATGTAGTTGGATAGATAAATGTCTTATCTTTCTAACTCTACTGGAATCAATCTATTTGCATGTGTATAGAGAAAATGGCACCGATTCTCCCAAAGCATGTCGAATCTGGACACTGTTGGTAAAAGCTTTTTAACAAATTCATGCAAAATGATTTTGGTGCAAGACCAATGCTCAGAGCTTCATAACTCATAGATATGCCTTTGTACAAATTAGACAAATCACTCAATGAGTCTAAGTTTTCCTTTTCATTTTTTAAAGCCATTGAAAATCTCGCCACTGTTCTGGTAATAAATCTCTACACAGTTACACAATTTTGTTTTGCAAAAACCGAGGTCTTAGAGACGAAATCCAGAAAAGTGTTCAACATGAAAAGTGTTCAAAACAACCCAAGCATACTTCCTACAAATGTTCAAAATTTATT
The DNA here is from genome assembly GCA_032360265.1 of Heliamphora ciliata. Classification (NCBI taxonomy): domain Eukaryota; kingdom Viridiplantae; phylum Streptophyta; class Magnoliopsida; order Ericales; family Sarraceniaceae; genus Heliamphora; species Heliamphora ciliata. Next base: position 20,334 of record JAUMHN010053836.1, read on the forward strand.
TCCAAGTTTTACTATTTTAAAACCCTACTAGACAGTAGTAAATGTCTGCACTCTTCTTGATTAAATGTAAATGTGACCAAGTGTTACAGGTTGTCTTGTTAAGTTCTTAACTTTATGCCATATTTGAGTTGATTTATTATGTTGGTGATGTTATTTAAAGTATTTTAAGTGCTTATGATGATTAGACACTTGTATGCAATCTTGGTTAAATTCTATACATGTATGTGATATATCATTCGCCTAAATTATTTGTGTAAAATTGTATTTAAATTATTGTTTATAAAATTTGTGCATATTATTCACATGCTATATAATCCATGCCATGTGTAGGTAAATTTTAAATTATATGTTTAATCTAAATTATTATGATATGTCATCATTGGGTAGGTTTTACGGGGTTCACCATTTTATTTTAAGAAAAAAATAAAAATTTAATCTTAGGATTGGTACCGTGATTGATGGAATTAGAATACATGAAAATTTAGATATTTGAAAATAGTGTGATATTGGCTATATGCCATGATTTATTTTGGAAAGTTTTTGCCCCAAGTGCTAAATACACATTGCTGTGATATTTGTATTTTGGTGAAGGCAGTTCGAGTGGCGTAATAATAGGAGTTAAATTTTCTGATCCCGCGTTTGACCTTGACCTGAGAGTCGAGGGCCTGAAGTGTTAATTTTTTTACGCCCTTACCGTCAGTGATGACCCGGCTGGATACTTTGTCCGCTACGTAGTCATCACCCGGCTTAAGAAACGCTCTTTGTCGGCCAGTAGACTTGGTCAGCGTGATAGGAATCATGGGATTTTAGGATGGTTCATCTTCGTTGGGAGAATCTAGAATAAGTTAAGTTTAAATTGGATTAGAAAATTAAATTGGTTGCATCATTTCTCATTATAATCACTGTCATGATTAACCTGCTATTTTATCTGTCGTGTTTTGACCTGTTACATGAGAAATATTTGTATGTTGGTGTGTGTTTCTCTGGCATTTCATGCCAGGTTTCGAAGAGCTAGAAGAGCTTATTGACGAGTACATTGACGCGGATATAGAGCCTTATTAAGAGTTTCATGCTTTCATCCCATACCTTCCTCGGCCACGTAGTACCACTTCAGCGGTTATCTACCTGTTTCTTGTATTGTTCGATGTACTTTGGAAAGATTTTTATTTGGGTCTGTACTATATAACTCTACGTATTTTTCTTTTTGGCTTGTATGTGTATTATCGTTATTTAAGTTTCACAACCCTATTAGTTAATTGTTGCTCAGGTTGAACCCGAGATTTGGGGCGTCACAAGCTTCTTTGACTTCCTTAACTTGTGGGGTTTGGGTGCCTTCTTGGCGATGTTTAGGATCGATTTTGACTTTTGAGGAGTTACACAGGTGTCAGATGTCCTCTATGCTCTTGTCAAATGTTGTTCTCTCCTATTTTTGTCTGAATTTTGGAGCCTGTGACCTTTTTGGGGATCCGATCTTCAACAGAAATTAGGAATTTTTAGTAATCTTGACGTGTTGATTATGGGGGGAGTTAGCTTTTGTGGCTTTTATTTTTAGTACTTTTAGGTGCCCAATTTTTGCCAATTGGGATAGTCTATTTTGTGATGCGTTCTACTTATGCGGGTTGTGTTTGGACTTGTTAGTTAGTTTGTTATCTCCTATCCATCTGGTTGTGTGTGGAAATGCTTTTTAGTTAGGTAACCCCGCTGTTAGGTGGGGTTGGGTTTCGTAGTTGGTGTTAGATTTCTTTGAGTTATGTTGGTATCTATGGTAACTATCTGGGGTATGCCCCTTGTAAACATGTATATTTTTTTCTTTTTTTATATTACAATTAGTTACCCAAAAAAATATAGAGAAGATGAAAATGAAAGTAAGAAATAAAGAAATAAAGGAAGAAGAAAGAAAAAGTGACTAATGGAAGAAAATAAATGACAAGAAATTAAACGAAAGTTTAAAGATTGAATAAGAAAGGAATAATGAGTGTGGTTAATATGAAAAAAGGAATGATTAAAGATAAGTCAAGAGGAAATGTCACAAATTTTAAGAGTCAGAGGAATTAGAATGAATCAGTACTATGTTTTTTAAAGTTTGCAACAAATGAGAATGTGCGAGTTATCAAAACAAGGAAAGAAAATAAAAATGAAGGTTGTTGCATAATATTCTGCTCATCCACACCTCAAAAATCATGTATTGTACTTTCATTAGCCTCTATCCTACGAGCTACAGCTCACGTTTGTTGTTTAACATTTTTTTTAGGTTTGAACGATCATTGAAATAATTGAAGTATAATGTGATTGGAAGCAAGAGAATGGAATGCTTATGTCTTACATTTATATTTTTATTTTAACCTTATAGTGTGAAAGAAATATAAAGAATGATGAAAGTGTTTTGGATGAATGCATCTATTAAATAAATCTAATAGAATTCATGCATGGTTTAAGTTCCTATGAATATTTTTTTTTGGATTAGTATAACTATTACGAAATTGAGAATGAATCGTTAGTAAATAGTTGTGATTGCCTCTAAGAGTTGAGATCCATGCTGTGCCTGAGTCTTCAATGTTGTTTGAGATTAACAGGTTTTCAAAAAATTTGGAGTAGTCCGAAAAATAGAGGAAACTCTAACGAAAATTTTCATTTTTACACGTACAAAATTTTGAAGTTCGGAAAGCGATAACTTTTTAAAATAAGTTAAGTTTAATGGTTTTTCTTCAATAGGGGTTTAACCACGAATTAAACTATTTTAAAAATGGGTTATTCTTAACATTGAATTAATGAAGTTAGGTTGTCTCATGGGGTCATGTGCCTCGGGTTTGGGGACGTGACAAAATGATATTAGAGCTCTAGATTCAAATACCTATGAGCTGTGGGCGATGATAATCTTGGTATGTGATTTGTTTGTTGATTATAGGTACCACTACACGGCATGAGTTGTGTGCTCATAGCTTTGCGAATGAATTGTAATGCGTGTGCTATGTGTTTGTATATGCATGAAGGTTGAACCGTGGGAGTGGTTTGACTTGCCTTCGGGCGTCCAGTTAATTACTCTGGGGTTCGAAATAGAAAAGCATTTAGCTAACATCTTTCTATGAGAAATCTGGATTACTTACCTAGATTGGCATGTCATTCTCAATCGTTCTCCTCGGTATGTGAATGATGTGGTGTGTTTGATTATGACATATATGTTCGTTTGATTTTATAATGTTAAGTATTAAAAGAAGGAATATGAGCGTCTGTTGGAGGGAAATGGTTAAATTAAATTCTTATCTTAATAGGCATTATTATCTCTTTTCCTTAGAAGCTATGTTTCCAAGGTTAGAGCGATGTCGTGGTTGGAGTCATGGTATGGTTCGTGAGAATGCAACCCAATGTGTGTTGAATGTTAGAGATTTAAACTTGGGAGTTGAGAGTTGATCGCCTTTGTGCATAATGGAAGTTATTACAATACTGGTTACTGAGGGTGGTAGTTAGTTGTCATTGGTAGGCTAGTGTTATGACATTATTGTCTTAGTGCTAGTGAGGCACGAAGGCCAGTTAAGTCGTTTGTCGGGGACGTTTTGTGCGGTAGAACAGTATCTTGAGGAGAATTGTATCATTAGTAATCTTATGGTTAGGTGTAGTAGCGTATGGGAACCTCATGAAAAGTAATTGTTTTATTGGGGTTATAAGATGGTGGTACTGACCTTCTGTTCAAAATTTTGGTGGACCTTGTTATGGAGCCATGTATTCGGGAATGGAATAGGGATGGAAGCGTAATAGCCATGAGACTTGAGTATTTTGAATACTTAGACGTAAGTGAAATTGAGGCAACCTAACCCTTGTAAGTTAGAGACGTATTCGATGGATTACTAAGGAAGTTATAGATATATGTAGAAGTATGATAGTCCTAAACATGATTCTGATATGTGACAAATACGGGTCCTCTAAGAATTTCACGACAAGTGAGTTATTGTGTAAGTTGGGAAGGTACTCTATGGACTAGTGGTGAACTTATAAATATTCTGAGATGAGTCTGGTTTCAAGTATGATTTCAGTGGATGACATCCATGGGTCCCATGAAGATTCCATCAGAGAGGAGATTTACAAAATGGTGTGGGACAACAGTAGACTTGGATGAATCGAATAACCTATAGTTAGTAAATGGAAGAACCAGTAAATTCAAGGCGTATGTACTTGCTCTTATGACAAAATAGTAAGAGTGTTGGCAAGGTCTGGGCAGTTGTGGGAGTAACAGTTAACCTTGGGATGGGCAGATTTAAATTCAATATCTCTTGATTAGGTGCCTTCCATCTTCTTTGAGGTCTTACTTGAACAGTGAGCACAATTCTGTAGAATGACTTGTGTTTGTTTAATAGTTGTTAGCCAAGTTAGTTTTGCATGACATTGTGTAGGGCTGCACAAAAAATCGAAAAAATAGGTAATCCGGTCTGGTCCTGTCCGATCCGTACGGTTTGGTCCGATTTTTATTTGTCACGGTTCGGTTCCGAATTAAAATTTCTAAAAACCGTTCTGAACGGTCCGGTTCTCGGTTCTTATTTAATTTCACGGTTCTGAACTGAACCAGACCGATCTTGCTTAATATTCAAATTTTTTAATATATATATATATATATATATATATTGATGATCTTAGCCGTTTATTTTATTGTTCTTAATCTATATATTATTACTGCAAAAAATTAAATTTATCGAATATCGTTAACTACCTTAACAAATCACATTTGTGTTAATAAAAATAAACTGTGATCTTTATTTTATTATCACAAATGTGATTTGTTTTGGTAGTTAACGATATCTAATTAATTTAATTTTTTATAGTAATAATATATAAATTAAGAACAACAAAATATACGGTTTAGATCATTAAAATGTATTTATTTTGGTTGAAAATATATTTTGCTAAATTTTTGTTGGAACCGTTAACCGAACCGTGTCTGATCTGTTCTCACGGATCGATTTCGATCCGATTCTGTTACTTAAACGGTTTGAACACGGTTCCAAAAAACCTATAACCATTATGAACGGTCCCATTTTTGGTTTTTTGAAAAACCGGTCCAATCCGGACCGTGTGCACCCCTAACATTGTGAATGTTTAGTGTTTTTCCTTTGCGTAATCCCAGTGATAAATAGCAGGTTTGAAGTGCTTTTTGGGTTTGGATAACCAGTTCTACTTATTGGATCTCTTATTTTCTCTCGTTTCTACCTGAATTTTGGAGCCTATTACCCTTTGTGAGAGCCAATCTTCAGCAGGGATTAGGAGTCTTTTAGCTTTTTGGCATGTTTATTGGTTTATCCTCTATTTGTATGCTGGTGCTTTCCTATCCGTGAGGGGTGTGCATGATTTTTCTTTTATTAGGAAGTTTCCCTTGTTGTTGAGCGGGTGTTGGGTGTGTTTTGTGGTTGATTTTGTGAGACCCTGACCTTTATCTTTTAGGTTATTTATATATTTGATGTGTTTCCTTCAGTATATGAATAGCATCGATGCATGGTTTACACTTTACAGTTGTAGAACAGTATGTATAAATGTGTTATATGCTTTTTCGGACCTTGTTTCGGCTTGTTGGGTTTGTTTTTGGGCTGAGAAACAACAACAGATTCCAGTACGCTTCTGGTCTTGAGTTCGGTCGACTGAAGGGGTTGGTTTGGTCGACTGAACTCATTTTTTTGAGTTCGATCGACTGAACTGGGGGTTTCGGTTGACTGAACAGAAGGAATTTGCCGTGCTTATAAATATCCTAGGGGATGAGATATTTTGATATTCTCTTTCTAGCAGGCTAAGAAACCCCTTTTCTTTGCCTTCTCTCTAGCTTTGAGTGCCCGGGGCTTGATTTTGGGTTATCCTTTTGCGGATCCTTGCTATCGGGGCCGAGGGCTTCGCATCCATCCGGTCGGATTCTCGTTCGGACGCTGTTCAATTTTGAGACGTCGAATTCTTGACTCTCCGAGATAGGATTCTAGACTCTACTGCTATATAAGGGTGATATATGTGATTATATGTGTTTTCACCGGATAGAAAATACATCAAATGTGATTTTCTTGTGTAATCGTGGTTTTTGGGTAAAAGTGGATTTTTACGCATTTTCTTGGTTGTATACATGTTTCGGGTACGTGGTATCCATAGTTTTCAAAAGGAGGTTTGAAAACGAGGTGTTTTGTGAACATGGTGAAAAATGTCTTTTTGGAGATTTGGATCTAACCCGCGGGATTGGGTCTCAACTCTTAAACGTTTTGGTAAAAATGGTTTTAGATCTCCATTTTGATGGATTGGATTTCTTTTATACATGTGTTGTATAAATTGTTTTATGGGTTTTCGTAGTTGAGCTACGGTGGATTTTTTAATATTTCCATAGATGTACCGTGACAGTGTGTGGTTTTGAGTTGGGCTTCTATTGTTCTTTGGTGGAAGTCCAAAAACGTGCGCAGAGTGAGTTCGTTACGGTCCCTCGGTTTAATCCCCGTAAATGTGGTTTGGTTATGTTTCGTCCATCAGTCGTAACAAACCGTAAAGAAACAAGTGCGTGGTTTGGGTGTTTTCCCATCAGTCATGGAAATCCGTAAAGAAGTCGGTTGCCTCCGTGAATGGCGTTGTTGTTGTAACTCCGTATAGTACTTGTCATTACCTAGCAGGCCTTAAGTGGTTCCGGACTAGAGTAATGGGCAGGAGTCTATAGTTGTTACCTTTGTTTATACGGCAGAGTCGGTACATAGGGTTTCATTTATATCTTTTCTCCTCGGCTGTGTGACCCGAGTGGATCATACTATTTATTAAAAAATTTCCCTTAACTGTGATATTTGTTAGGATGATATGCATAGTTCGAAGGATGGAAAACGTGGGGTTTTATGAGATAAAATCTTTTTGAGACTCGTGGTAGTCAGATGCAAACTTGTGGTTTTGGAAGGAAAACATTTTTGGCTCCTGTGGTTGAGCCCATGTGTGTGTAATTGCATAGCCTGCTTTACAGTTTTATTGTTTATGTTTTATTGGGCTTCGGCTCACGGTGTGGGATTTTACTGTAAAACCTTTTCAGGTGATCATGAGGAGTTAACCTAGTTGTAGAGTTGATGGAAGACTTGTTGTAGTTTTTCGTATTTTTGTACATGTAATGCCAGTGATGGCTGGTTTTGTATGCCTTTGGGCAATATGCTTATTCATGTATGAGATGCATGTTTTCAATTTATGAAAGTTGAACTCTGGGAATTTTTATCCAAATGATGTATATTTTACAGTTGAGGGCTTTCCAACTGCAAATCTTATTTTCTCAAACTGTATTTT
>JAUMHN010053946.1:0-27585 GCA_032360265.1 Heliamphora ciliata
GGTTATAAAAATTCGTTTAATTAAAATAAATTTATTAATTTCGAAAACCACACGATCTGAAAGAATTAAATATTTTTCCATGTACAAGAATCTAAAGATTCTAATTTGCCAAACCATCTTTTCGTGTTTAAATTCGTAACAAATAAAATTTAATAAATGCACTGTTTTTCTTTCAAATTTTCAGCTAAGGTATTGATTAAAGGTATTTATTTATTTTATTTTTTATTTTATATTTTTTTAAAAATAATAATTTATTTCGATTAAATATTATTTCATTTAATTAATTCAAACTCCAGAATTAATTCTCACATTTTTTTAAAATATCCGATTTTATGAAAAATCATCTTAAACGTGATATTTTGTAAAAATAAAATATCTAAAATTTCTTCATTTAATTAAAAAAAATCTAATTTTATTTTCCATTATAAAATATTTTAATTAAAATCAAATTTTTGAATTAATTAAATTAATAGGATAAAAAAATAAATATACAACATCCATGTAGTTCATATACATATAAACACAATATGCATATATCTCGATTTTATAATCAAAGTGAAACACTGAAGCGTTTCAGTCTCTTATAGAGGATAAGCTGTAATAATCTATGTTTCTGTCAGTTTCCTATATCCCGATTGCATCAAGATTCCTTGATAAACTTCAATATATACATATATATCATATCAATATCAAAACACATCAGAAACATCGATCCAAGATAGCCCGGACCAGTCACCACCACCACGGGACCACCGGTGCTAGCCAATGCTGCCAACTTCAGGCAGCTTTTTCCGCCACTCCCAAGCTCCTTTTTCAACGCCGTTTTTTCGAGAACGTAGCTAACGAAATATACTATTTTTCCATCCAAGAAACTGGTCTAAAATAGCCCAAAAAATAGGCTTTGATGGCTGTCAAAACACAAAATGCTACTATCCCGCAACAGTACTGCGCCGCCAACTTTCCGAGGTTGTTTCGGCCTTATTTGAACTCTGTTTTCATCCTTTTTTTTAAAACGCAGATAACGAAATATACTATATTTCTGTAAAAAAGAAAATATGATTCAAAAATAGCCCAAAAACTGTCAAGATCATTGTTTTTGAAAATAATTTTTGATAAAAATTAACTGGACGGGCAAACGCCAAAATGGGCTCCAGATAAAATTTTTGACGTCAAAAAATCAAAATTAAAATCCATGCAACCAAAGTTAATTTAGAAGAATACATTTTTACTGATCGAATCTTCAACTACGATTTTATTTTCGAGTTCAAACTCTTGTCAGACATTCTATTGTATTCCCTTATGCGATTCTTAAACGTAGTGTGTGCTACAATCTATCAAGAACTCGTACCAGTAGAACTGGGATAGTTTTAGTCTTGAAAATAAGTTATGAAACTGGTTTAGCCTACCCGCATATTTATAGAGCTACTGTAGGGACCTGTGAAGCAATTATGAGTAAGACTTCTAGTGGAGCACAGACACACCCAACAGCGATTTTTGCAATTAAGCAAACCTCATAGTGATTTCTACAATTATGGAAAACTAACATTGTTTTCTGTAATTTTTATAAAATACTAAATTACAGTTCACACCACTAAAGAACTATAGTTGCACTCTGACCCATAATCTCAAGACCTTCTTGCATTAAGCTCCTGTTATTAAATGCTTAATATTTCTCCCCACGTTAAGGTTTTCAATACCTGCCAATTAAATTTAATTACTGACAATTTAATTTAATCGACATTTTCTAATTCCTTAAACCCTTCTACTTAACTTATTTGATCGCCGAATAATGAAATCCACCTACAGAGTTTGACCTGGTCAAAACTAATAAGCTTCCATAAGGGGGTATCATCAATCCTGATCTTTTGGGACATGGATTCCATCAATAATTAATATTTACCATATAAATAATACCGCTACCCAACTCACCGGGAATATAGACCCATATAAGATCGCACCCTCTAATGAGTCAAAATAATGAATATTAAATATACGCAAATCAATAATTATTTTAAAATTAAGACTATAAGCACTATTAAAAATAACATTGGGTGTGAATTAATTTATATAGTCAGTATAAAATTAATTACCCTAATGTGTCTCGTTCAATACATACAAAGTGTACTAGCACAAATAGCCAGAACAATAGACGACGCTATTATCTGTTCCCGTAACCAAGACATGCCTACTAAAACTATGTACTATAGTCGTACCGATCATATGTCTATTTCTATTTAAACTGTGAGCATAAAACTTATATTTTGCAAGAACCTAAAATCTGATCTTTTGTGTGCAAGCCGTACTAACACCAGATTAAATGCTGTACAGAATATTTGACATCCATGTATAACATTAAAGAAATGATATACATTCATTGCTCATAAAGATTTTCATAAAATAAAAAAATAATTTTATTAAAAAATAAAATTAAATACTAACAATATGATTTTTTGTATACCAACCCTAACAGGAGAATATGGACCGACGTTGAATTGGTGCTTTGTTAAGGAAGGAGATGACTTCCCTACTGTGGATTCCCAGAGCCATGGATCGAGAAAGGGACTAATCAGAAATTACCAGGACTAGAAATCTTCTTCAGTCTCCAACTGTCCGACAGTGAGGAAGAGATAAAAGCATGGTAGATGGGTTTTACTGAGAAGATACTAGCTGATTGGCCATACCATTTTGAGAAAGGAGATTTGGGTTCTTTCTTCGATGAAAAGATGGTTCAAATGCATATAGGCAATGAAGAAGGCAAAGCTATGCTGATGATGGATGCTGACGAGCATGCAGATCACACTATGCTCATTATGGATGCTGTTGAAGAAATGCACAAGAGTCAATCCCTTGAGTCTTTTTATATGTATGATGTAGAAAGTGAGTTAAAGTCCGAGTCTGATGAGTTTATTATGATCAAGTCTGTAAACGGTCCCTGTAATGGCAAGTCTGCTGGGAATGCACCTTTGGGCATCTCGAGTTGTTTATGCTTTGAGTTCGAAGTTATAATCCCTTTTAAAATCAATGAAATGAATTCAAATTTTGCTTACTTCGTTATGCCTCATATATCTTGTGTAAATTCTAAAAATTTTAATGAATTCGAGGGGTATATCCCCCAAGAATTAAAACTTGTAATTGAAAAAGAATAAGAAATGCGAGCTAAACTAGTAATAAAAGAAACTGTTTCAATAAATCTTAATAATAAAAAAGACTCGCAGATGGTTCAAATTCTCTTTGGAAGAACGCGAACAATTAACATTTCTATTAAAAGAATTTAAAAATATTTTTGCATGGTCCTACGAAGATATGCCCAGAATCGATCCCGACAACGTGTAACATCAAATCCCTTTCTATCCTGCGCCAAACTCGTCAAGCAAAAACTCAGAAGAATTAAGCCAGACTAAGCTCTCAAGATTAAGGAAGAGGCGACCAAGCAGATAGATGCCAGATTCCTCATAGTCACAAAATGCCCAAAGTGGGTAGCTAACATTGTCTCGGTACCGAAGAAAGACAGGAGAATTCGAGTATGTGTCGACTTTAGAGATCTCAATAGGGCTAGTGCTAAGGATGATTTGTCCCTCCCTCGCATAGATATGTTGGTAGATAAAACTGTCGAGAATGCACTCTTTTCCTTCATGGATAGATTTTTAGGGTATAACCAAATCTTAATGGCACTAGAAGATGAGAAAAAGACTACTTTCACGACACCTTGAGAAACCTATTGTTATAGGGTCATGCCATATTGGCTGAAAAATGCAGGAGCAACCTACCAAATGATTGTAAGCACACTGGTACATGATATGATACACAAAGAGGTAAAAGTGTATGTGGATGACATGATAGTAAAATCCAAGACCAGCAAAGGGCATGTAGTGGCATTGAGAAAAATCTTCGAATGGGTAAGGAAGTACAGGATGCGTCTAAACCCGTAAAAATGCGCTTTTGGAGTAAGTAGGGAAAATGCTCAAATTTATGATCATGCAGTGGGGGATTAGAACACGACCCATTGAAGAGTAAGGCTACTCTTGAGATGCCTTCCCCAAGAACTAGAAAGGACGTAAGGAGCATTTTGGAAAAATTCAGTTTATCAGTTAATTTATAGCTAAATTGACCACGATTTGTGAGCCTTTGTTCCGACTCTTAAAGAAGGGAATGATGTTTTGGTGGGATCAACAGTTACAAGATGCTTTCGATACTATACGACAATATTTACAAAAATTCCTCTAGTCATGTCGCCACCAGAATCCGATAATCCTTTGATACTATATTTAGAAGTGACTAATTCTACAATGGGATGCATGCTCACACAGGTAGACGAAGCGAAGGTAGGAAGAATCGTGTACTACCTAAGTATAAAGATGATAGATTGTGAACGACGGTATACACCATTGGAAAACATTTGGTGGGCACTAGTTTGGGCATCCCAAAAATTATGCTACTACATGCTAGCGTATCGATTTGTTCTAATTCACGGATGGACCCACTCAAGTGCCTCTTTGAGAAACTGGCGTTGACAGAAGAGCTGGCCCAATGGTTCTTGATGTTAGCCAAGTTTAATTTACAATATGTCATAAAGAAATTAGTAAAAGAAAGATCTATTGCGGTATTTGTAGTCGATCATCCCATTGAAGGGGAAGAAGAACTTGAGTTTGAGTTCCCTGATGAACAAGTATTAAAAATCGAGAAGGATCTTTGGACCCTGTATTTCGATGGGCTTCGAACTAGTATGGATATAGGATAGGAATACTCTTGATCATCCTAAATGATTCTCATATCCCGTTAGCTTATAAGTTAAGTTTTGAGCTTACAAACAATCAAGCCGAGTACGAAGCTTGCTTATCTGGATTGGAAGCAGCCTTAGAGCTAAGGGCATGGAAGTTGGAAGTTATAGGAGACTCAGCTTTGGTTGTATCCAAAGCAAAAGCAGAATGAAAGGTCAAGGAAGAAAGGCTAACCCAAGACCACCGAGAGCTCGAAATAATGATCCCCTGCTTTGAGAGTGTGGTGTTCACCCATGTCCCGAGATTATAAAATAAGTTTGCTGACGCCTTGGCTACCCTAGCATCAATGATAGATATACCACCTAGGGTAAGAATAAGACCTTTAAAAATTTAACAACGAGATGTACCCGCAATCAGTAACATTGTCACTACCTAAGAGGTTAATGATGGGCTGCCCTGGTATCATGATGTTTGGAACTTTATTTAAAAGAGAGAATATCCCAGTCGAGCTAGCAAGAACGATCAAAGAACCATCAGGAGACTCACCGCACAGTTTGTAATCTGTGAAGGAAAGCTGTATAAGAGAGGATATCTGGGAGTTAACAAACTCTGCATTGTCACAGAAGAAGGATATGAACTGATGAGGAAAATTCACAGAAGAGTTTGCAAATCCCATATGAATGGGTTGATGTTAGTAAAGAAGATTTTATGCCAGGGGTACTTTTGGATGACGATGGAAATAGATTATCACAAATTTGTTCCGAGATGCCCAAAATTCCAAGTTCATGCAAACCTCATGCATGTGCTGTCATCTTAGCTCTATAGTATGACTTCACCATGGCCATTTTTTGTTTGAGAAATTGACGTGATAGGAAAAATCGCACCTAAAGTATCAAATGGACACGAGTTTATCCTTGTCGCTATTGACTATTTCACAAAGTGGGTTGAAGCCGCCTCATATTATGTTCTAAAAGCCTCCTAAGTAGCAAAGTTTATCAAGGAAAACCTTATCTACCGGTATGGGGTTCTACATGAGGTTGTTTCTAATAATGGCTCGCATTTCCAAGGCGATGTTTTGGATTTCTTAGAGGAGTACCAAATCAACACTCATAAGTCTTCCTTATATAAACTGTAAACCAATGGAGCTATGAAAGCTGCCAACAAAAATATGAAGAAGATCTTGTAAAAAACGATAAAGGGAAGTAGAGATTGGTAAGAGAAATTACCATTTCCACTCTAAGGAAACTGAACGTCGATCAGGACTTCCACGACACCATACTCATTGGTTTATGGGATGGAAGTAGTCTTACCCATAAAGCTAGAGATTCCATTCTTGAGGATAGTGGCTAAAAGCAGCATTTCAAAATCAGATCGGTAGAAGGATAGATTTGATGAATTGCTTTTGTTTGACGAAAGGAGACTCAGAGCAATGTTTCACGTCCAAGGGTATCAAAGAAGAATAGTTCGGACATTTAACAAGTAGGTTAAGCCTCAAAATTTGAAAGAAGGTGGCTTGGTTCTCAAATAGATTAGAGCTCCAATCTTTGACCCAAGAGTAAAGTTTAAACCTAACTGGGTCGGGCCTTATCTCATCAAAACCCTGATGTCAGGAGGAGCTATCATCCTTATGGACCTGGATGGGAATGTCTTTTCTACAAGAGTTAACTCATATCAGCTCAAAAGATTTTATCCTTAAGAGAAAAATAAAAATAAAAACACTCGTTGGGTTGAAAATTGTAAAGGTGGCCTAAGCAAAAGTTAGAGCAGCTCACAAGGCCGAAAATCATAGAGGACAACCTTGGCAAAAGTTTGGGCAATGAAAAGGAGAGTGTCAATACTCGAGTATAACCTAAGCCTCAAATTGTGTTATGGCCTGATTCCCCTTGGGATACATAGGCAGCTTCTGTCAGAAGTTCGGCCCAGACCTTTGTTCAAAACTCTCTTCCATAACCATGTTTCAAATAGTTGATCAATGCAAAAGTTTGCTTTAAGTTTTTTTAATAGACCGGTTATATTACAAAAATAAAAATCTGAAGAACATTTCCAAAGATCATTATGAACTAAGAATAGAGAAATTTCCATTGATAACTTTTACTGATTCAATTTGATTCTAAAACAAGGGAGGCTCGCAAGTCCTCATCATTTTCCTAAAAAGATGAAAAGAAAGCAAACAAGATATTGGGGCACAACAAAGAAAAGTTAAATCTTTATTTTTTTTGCATCTCCTCCTTGATTTGCATTATGCTCCAGCTCCTTTCCCAGCCAAGCTGTTTAATCCTTGGAAAGCTCACTATCAAACTCATGGCCAACTGGCATCATTAATCGAGAAAACCAGGCCCGCTGATACTGGCTCAAGAAGGGATCCCGATGAGGAGAACTATACAAATGACTCACAGCAGCATCGGGCTTAGCTTGAGTGTGACCGAACTGACAGAAAATATGGTATGGATAGTATAGGGTAGTGTAGACACCCTAATTTGATCCCGCCTAATCTTAGGTGAATCCGATGATGAAAATAGGTGGAATAGTGCTTTAGTTCGATCCTTGGAAAAATGATCCAATCTCGGTATTTGAACCCAGAACCTTCAAACTAATAAAATTTCGTCGAACCATCGATAACTTGTTATCCAAGTCATTCCAAAAGTGGCGACCGCCATGTTCATTGTGGCAACCGTCAATAGAATCTCTTAGAAACCCTAGCCAAAAGTGGCGACCGCCGCCTTAAACCGGGAGATTGCAAACTTGCATTGTGGTGACCACCAATAGAACCCTTTGGAACCTTCTTTCAACATGGTGACCGCCATGTACAACCCGGCGACCGCTAACTCCAAATGGCCTGATGTGTCCCAAAACGTGGCAGCATCTCATTGGTTGATGAACTCTATAAATACCATACATCTCGTACGTTTTCAAGGACAGAATTTGAGTGAGAGGTTTGGTGAGAGAAGCTCTGCTGAGTTACTGAGCAATTTCGAACCCCAACGTCGAAACCTTGTCGAAATATCGAGACCCGAACTTCCGACATTGAAGCCTTGCTTGGATTACCACCCGAGGATTAGACCGTTGAAGCATATTCCCACTTGAGAATTCCCCGACAATCTAGGTACCTCGTTTGGATCCCCGACCCTTTTAACTCCATTCTCTCTCTTTTGGAGTAATCAAGTTAAATTCAATCTTAATTTACATATTCCTTTCATTTATCTAGTTAATCTTGTTTTTTTCTTCACGTAATTTGGTTACCCTCTTTACTTCCTTAAGTTGTTAATTTCTTTACATTTACACTTAACACATTTGTTTTTTTTTTTTCTTTCATTAATTCATTCAATAGTGCTAATATGATTTGACAATTACAACTAATTAATGTTGTTAATTGTTATAATAATACACTTACATTCATATGGATATAGTTGTCAATATTATATTTATATTTGACAATCGAATAGTTATATTTTGGTTCATTTTATTTTTCTAGTATTGGTGTAATTTTATTTACTAATATATTCCGTTGTCTTCCTTTTCTATTTCCTCTTCTTTTAATGTAATTTAATTTCCTTTATTAGCATTAGTTTAATTCTCTAGCATTTATTTTTCTTATTTCTTTCTTTTATAATTAGCTTAAAGTCCCTCAATTAGTTTCTTATTTCATTTCTTTAATCCCCCTTTATGTTCGCATTAGCTTAATGTTCTTTTTCTAACATTTATTTTCTATTTTACTTTTATTTTAATAGTAGTGTTTATTTTTCTTATAAAGCTCTACTATCTCTTTTTTTTTATATAGTCCTATTTTCTTCATTGCAATCTTCTTTTATTATGTTAAACCCAAAAACTATAGAAAGAATGTTAAGTTAATTATCACCTTCAAATGGCAGTATAATTTTCTTTATAAATAGTAAAAACCTTATCATTCTTTTCATTTCTTTTTCTTTCTTCTCTTTTCTTTCCTTTCCCTTTTATTTTAATAAAATGTAAATAGTTAGATTCTCTTTTAGTGGTATTTTCTAACCTTTTCATCTGTCATCTTTTTCTTTTACAAACTTCTTCTTCAATTTTTTTTTTCTCAAACTCTCTTTTGTTAAACACCTTTATTTCTGTTTCCTTTGTTAGTAAACTTTCTTTCTTTTAAAATATAGAATTCTTGTGCATATTTCATTTTTAGTACTTATCATGTTCATATTTTTCTTTCTAAATGAATATTTGTGATACGCATGTTTTGGTTATTTTCTTTAAATGCATTTTTAGGTAATTCTAGCATCTTAGCCTACTTTTACTCTTTCATTTGAATCATAATAGTTTAGTTTATTTTGATGAAAATTGCATGAAAAAATATTCCATGTATCATTTAATTAGAAATTGCATGCCATAGGACTTAGGAATGAATCCCCTTATTTGTCCTAATTTGGAGTGCTATGTACATATATTATGTATTTTTTATATTTGATTTTGAATGTTCTCTCTTTGCCTCTACTTTCTTTATTTGCATGTATTTGAAAAATCATATTAAAGAATCAATGATGATCAGTAGAGGCCAACCTTACGGTTGGGCGAACGGGATACCTAACACTTTTCTTGATTCGTACCTTAGTCTCCGAACCCCCTTTCTCTAGTTAATGTTTTCAAGATCAGGAGCCATTTTATTTTTCTTAGTTTTTCTCAAAAATTAAGTGGTGACTCCATTTTCAACAAAAAATAATTTTTAAAATTTAATTTTCAAGGTGTTAAAATATTTTTCAAACATCATTGAATTTTCTTATTTTTTTAAAATATTTTCCAAAATCCCAAAAATCTTTGCGCTACAGTATTTTCTGGCGACTCTGCTGGGGACTGGTTTACAAAATCAAATAAGAGGGCTGGACTTGAAAATATCATTGGTTCTTAATAAGAATTTCTCATTTGTATTTTTGCATGCATATGCATTGTTCTTCAAAAACCCCCTGCCTGGTCGACCCGATGCGCTGAACATTCATCCGTTTCGGGAATTATTGGGAAGACGGGCAACCCTTACTGATTGTACACTATCATAAGTGCAGTAAAAGAGTCCAGACATACTGTTTGACCATGTCCTGCATCACTCCAGGCATGAGAGGTATATATCCGGCTCTATTCAGAAGGTACCCTATTCGATTAACCAAAATCGGCCTTTTGCATATAGTAAACTTAGAACTCTCCATTAGGTGCTGCTAACCCTAGTAGGATTATATGTTTTCTTCATTGTATGTTTTGATTGCGTATTGCTTGGATGGTTTATTCAAGCTTAAGCTAGTTCCTCTTTTAGGTTAGCTTTTCCTTTGGGTTCTTACCTAGGTTTTGTTCTTCACCATGTTTTGTTTTTACGCCATAGTTTTCTTCTCGGGGTCATACCCGTGTTTTGTTTTGAAGCCTTTAGGGTAGTTTCTCTCTCTTTCGGGTTCTTTTCGGGTTATTAGTTTCATAGCCCGTCCTTTTTTAGGCTCATTTTCTTTAGAACCTTATTATACCCACGTGAGCTAGTTTCTTACCGTTATACTGCCCATTTTTTCTTAGTCAAGCCTATTTAGTTGTTATGCTACCAGTATGAGCCCGGTAGGGGCATCATTATAGCCTCCGTGATTATCTGCTTATGATTATTATTTTGAGTATTTGCGATGTTTGTCAGAATTCTCATCCAGGAAGTGTTTGATACTGGTTATTCTACTTTTGGGATCTAGGTTTTCTTCGGGTCTAGATCATTGAGCCTAGAAGAGCACAGTCGATGCGTGTTTGGGTAAGATCAGTGACGGGCAGACTCTGTAGGGTATTTGAACAGCCAACTGAGCCAGCTGGAATAGTAGAGAATGAGGTGAACTTGAAAACTCTGATGAGAGCTATTACTGAGACACAAAGAGCAGTGGACCAGGAGACCCAAGCTCAAAACCAGTGTGAGGCACAAATTCGGGCAATTCAGGCCCGTTTGCTAGTACAGAATGAACAATATGATGACCCAAATGATAACGAGAAAGTTTTTTGGGATGATAATTAGGTCCTTGATGGACCACAAGTTGTTCCACCACCACCACGGATCCCTCGTCAGGTGATAGCTGAGGAAGAAAATACCGCTCAGTCTAGAGAGTTTGCGTTGGTTGAGAAGATTGACCGGATGGAGAAGGTCCTTAGAAAGGCCAAAGGAATCGAAGAATATATGCTAGATGTGGGAGGACTATGTTTGTTCCCAGACGCTAAGCTACCAAAAAAGTTTAAAGTGCCAGATATAGAGAAGTTTGATGGAATCGGAGATCCCAAAATTCATCTCCGGATGTATGTTAGTACCCTATCGCCAATGGGAATTGATGACCAGTTGAAGGCTCAGCTTTTTTACCGATCTCTTTCTGGAGCAGCCCAGAAATGGTTCCTCTCCCTCGATGTAGCCAAGACTAGAACCTGGGAGGACATAGCTACAATATTTGTCAATCAGTATAGTCACAATGTCCAACTTGACGTAACTACTCGAGAGCTCAAAATGACTTGACAGGAGAACCGGGAGTCTTTTGTTGATTTCCTGACTCAATGGAGGTGTAAGGCCGCTAAGATGATGAACAGACCCACTGAGAAAGAACAAGTGAGGATTGTGGTTAAGAATCTGCAGTGTCCACTAAAGCAGTATCTTATCACTCAGTTACTTTCTACCTTTGAACAGTTGTTTGACGTCAGAGTACAGATCAAAGACGCCTTACAATCTGGGGATATCAAAAACGTCGAGCCTAGCCAGAAACCAAGGAGGACATTCCCAGTAAACAACCAAAACCAAACTGCCACCACCAGCCTCGCATATCGCTCGAACGAGGTGAACCTACTGAACCCATCTTCTTCCACCCAGTAATCTAACAATAACCTACAGTAAGACAATGTCCAACAACAAAGGTCGAGGAGGGTCTTCACTCCTCTCAACATTTCTTTATCCACCGCCCTGAGTCGACTCGTTGAGAAAAGGGCTTATCAAGCTATTGGACCCCATGCCTATACCTGATCCCCTACCGCTGAGGTTTAATGCTTCTCAATACTGTGCCTTCCACAAAGGTCATGGACACCTAACTAATAAGTATTTAAGGCTCCAACATGAAATCCAGAACCTCATCGATAACAAGGTGATCATGCCACCCTCTACCAGCCCAAAGCCGAATGTCATGACTAACCCACTACCAAACCATACCAGGTAGGCTGGGGTAAATTACATGTCACTAGGGAAATCAGAGAAACCGAGCCGATATATCTGTCCAGCATACCTGCCACGTCTTTATGTTTCAGCTACTGAAGATCAGGCAGTTTGTTCATTGATTATGACTGGAAATGGCTGGGATATCATAGAGGAGTGGAATAATAATGACTGGGAAGGATATCAGGCAGTAATTCAAGAGGAGGAGCGCAACGAAGAAGATGATTGACCTTTAGATTACCTGGCCCGACCTTATGGATTTGGCCACGTGCTTGATGGCATCACACTTTCCTAACTTTTTGAGGAAGAGACATACGTCGACGAGATGCAGCCCTATTGGCTGGTATGGGTCGTGCTAAAATCAGATGGGGTTGAGTGGACCGACTTCTGGACCGCTCGGGAACAGTAGGTGGATTTTATCAAAGAGGACATTTGGGAAGAAATTAATAAAACATGGGCCATCGAAGATGATGAGGAGAGAAGGGAAAGAATAGAAATCAGTGATTTAGGCAATTTGTGGGCATTCAAAAGCCCTCCTCTTGTGAACGAGGTACGATAGACCATCGACACGATAACAGAATTATGGGATCCCGAGGAGGGGATAGAACATCTGACCAGAAGTTGGCGGCATTTCAAGCCATCCCATTTGGAAAAGGGGTAACCAAGTGGAAAAGCGAAGGAAAAAGAACATGAAGAAGAGGATGATGCAGTACTGAAGCAGTTAAAGAAGAAGCAAGCTAACATCAGCATTTAGGGACTACTAATGGCCTCGCACAAACACAGACAAGCTGTGCTAAAGGTTCTGAATAAAGCTAGCATTTCGATAGAGGCCACCCCAGAGCAACTGATTGGACTTATTTTGCCGGCAGTAGAACCAAAAGTTATTTCATTTCTTGATAAAGATCTGCCAACAGAGGGAAGGAATCACAACAAACCACTGCATATTCCTGTTAAATGCCTGGACAAGTGGGTCCCCATGACTCTAATCGATAACGTGTCTGCATTAAATGCATGTCTGCTAAGAACAACACTCTGTTTAGGACTAAAGACGGAGCACTTCACACCGAGCAATCAAGGAGTCTGGGCCTATGACAACATAAGGAGGGACGTACTGGGGCTAGTATCATTCGCAATATCAGTAGGGCCCTTGGAAACATCGGTCGAGTTTCATGTACTAGATGTATCTGCATCTTTCAACTTGTTGTTGGGTAGACCCTAGTTGCATGACCCAAGTGTCCAGGCTGTACCATCGACTCTCCATCAGAAACTAAAACTGATAAGAAACGGGCAATTTTGACTATTCACGAGGAAGACAACATTCATCCCCCAAGGGGAGGAGAGGGCTCAACTCTATTGGAAGTACATCATGGTGAAGGTGATGTATCGCTCAGTGGTTTTCAATTCGACGAAGCCTAGGCTGTACAAATGTTATTGAATGAGGAGGAAATGTACATCAACCCGCAGGAAGTAACAATAATGAGGTAAATGTCCTTTTTCCCAGGTATGTGATTAGGGCGTAAGCAGTAGGGTATTCTGGAACCCGTGTTGGTATTACCGACTTCACACCGTTTCGATGGTGGATACAAACCGACGGAGAAAGATTTGGAAGGGCCTAAGAAGGGACGGAGGATCAATTATTCAGGAACTCTCAATGGGTACTTTGTCAAAGTGGGGAAAGATTTCTCGTACTGCGGCTTTTCGGAACCATGGATCAACGAAAAAACTAATAAAAAACTGCCAGGACTGGAGATCTTTTTCGATCATCAGTTGTCTGATACAGAGGAGGAAGTGAAAGGGGGAGAGGAAGAGGAGAAGATTTAAGAGAAAGATTGGGCTGACAAGCTCGATGGAATCGACATGGTAACATTGTTCAATGAAAAGATGGCACAATTGCCTGTAACTGACTCGTGCTGCTTCATGATGGGCTTCAGCGCACCAGCAGACTACATGAAGCTCATCGTCAATGCGGCTTCAAAGAAAGTGAAGAATTGGACCATCGAGTCTTGTGATATGCAGGTTGTCTATCCTGAGTCCAAGTTTGAGTTAGAGTCTGTAGTTGACGGCACGTCTGTTGATGCACCTCTTCCTACTTTTACTATCGAGTTTGTAATTCCCTTTGCTTTTAATGAAATGAACGAAATTTTCAGTTACTTTGCTTTGTTTGATTTATTTCATACGCTTTTCGATGATTTTGAATTCGACGGGGATATCCCCGAAGAAATAAAACTTTTAATAAAAAGAGAAGAAGAAATACGTACCCAACCTATAATTGAAGAAACTTTGTCAATAAATTTGGGTAATAAAAATAACCAGCAAAATGTTCAAATTGGTTCTTCTTTATCCTTAGTTGAACGAAAACAATTAATAACTTTATTAAGAGAATTCAAGGATGTATTTGCATCGTCTTACAAGGATATGCTCAGAATTGATCCTAACATCGTCCAACACCATATTCCCTTATACCTTGATGCCAAACCGGCCAAACAAAAATTAAGACAGATCCAGCCAAAATGGGCTTTGAAGATCAAAGAAGAAGTTACCAAATAGATCAATGCAGGAATCCTCATGGTAACTGAGTATCCGAAATGGGTAGCCAGCATCATGCCAATTTTAAAGAAGGATGGTTGTATCCGAGTCAGCATAGATTTTTGAGATCTCAACAAGGCTAGCCCGAAAGATGATTTTCTACTGCCACACATTGACGTCTTGGTAGACAGTATAGCGGGGCACGCCTTGCTGTCATTCATGGATGGCTTCTCCAGGTACAACCAGATTCTCATAGATCTCGAGGACAGAGAAATGGCGACCTTCACTATACCATGGGGCACCTATTGCAATCGTGTAATGCCGTTTGGTTTGAAGAATGCAGGGGCAACCTATCAGAGGGCTGCCACTACTTTATTGCATGACATGATACATAAGGAGGTCGAAGGGTACGTGGATGATATGATAGTCAAATCCAAGGAACGAGATGGCCACATCACAGCAGTACGAAAGTTCTTTGAAAGAATTTAAAAGTACAAGATGCGGCTCAACCCACAAAAGTGTGCCTTTGGAGTTACTACCGAAAAAATGCTTGGATTTATAATCACTCAACGGGGTATCGAAGTGGATCCTTCAAAGACCAGGGAAATCTTGAAAATGCCTCCTCCGAAGACCGAGCGAGAAGTCAGGGGGCTTTCTGAGTAAAATACAATTCATTAGTCGGTTCATCGCAAAGCTGACAACTACCTACAAGCCGCTTTTTTGTCTACTAAAGAAAGGAGTCGAGTTCGAATGGGATAAAAAATGCCAAGACGCCTTTGATACCGTACGAAGGTACCTACAAAACCCACCCGTTCTAGTTCCTCCCGAACCTGATAGGCTACTGATCCTCTATTTGTCAGTTACTGATTTGGCTATGGGATGTATGCTGGTGCAAGAGGGTGAAATTGGAATCGAAAAGGCTGTCTATTACTTAAGCAAGAAGATGACAGGGTCAAAAATACGGTATACACCACTGAAAAAGATATGCTAGGCCTTGGTTTGGGCTTCCCAAAAACTAAGGCATTACATGCTGTCTTTCATAGTGAATATCATCTCCCGGATGGACCCATTGAAGTACCTATTTGAAAAATCAGCGCTAAAAGGAAGGTTGGCTCGATGGTTGCTGTTATTATCTAAATTTGATCTTCAATATGTCACCCGAATGTCAGTCAAGGGTAGGGCAGTGGCAGAATTCCTGGTTGACCAACTAGTTGAAGGAGGTGAAGACACAGAGTTCCAGTTTCCTAACGAACAACTGATGAAAGTCGGGGATGACAAGTGGACTCTATATTTTGATGGCGCATCCAATCAATATAGATATGGAATAGGAGTCCTTCTTTTCGATCTTGATGAATCCCACGTTCCTTTGTCTCTAAAGCTTAATTTTGAAGTTACCAACAATCAGGCTGAATATGAAGCATGTTTAGCTGCATTGGAGGTAGCCTTGGAATTAAGGGCAAGAAAGCTGGAAGTCATTGGAGATTCAGCACTGGTGGTTTCACAATGGAGAGGAGAATGGAAGGTCAGGGACCTAACCTTGATTCTGTATCATCAAGAGCTAGAGAAACTGATACCGTGTTTTGAATTAATGATCTTTACCCACGTGCGAAGATTGCAGAACATGTTCGTCGACGCACTGGCCACCCTAGCATCTATGATTGACATACCATCTGGAGTCATAATGAGGCCTTTGATAATTGAACAAAAGAGAAAGCCGGCATATGAGACGACGACCGCAATTGAGGAAAGCACGGACGACCTTCTATGGTACTTTGGCATTCAAAAATTCGTGGAAAAAGGTGAATATCTCGAGTTTGCCAACAAAAAGGACAAAAGGGCAATACGATGATTATCTGCACAGTTTGTCATTTGCGGTGGATGACTATACAAACGAGGGCATTCTGGCATCAATAAACTTTGTGTCAACAATGAATAAGGTCAAGAACTAATGAAAGAGATACACACGGGAGTCTGTGGGCCACACATGAGTGTGAACATGTTAGTCAAGAAAATCCTGTGACAAGGGTACTTTTGGTTGACAATGGAAACAGACTGCATACAGTTCGTATAGAGGTGCCACAAATGTCAGATTTACGTAAATCTCATGCACGTTCCCCCATCTCAGTTGTATAACCTGACGTCACCATAGCCTTTCTCAGTATGGGGCATTGATGTAATCGGTAAGATAACACCGAAGGCGTCAAATGGGCACAAGTTCGTCTTAGTAGTCATTGACTACTTTATCAAGTGGGTGGAAGCATCCTCCTACTCGGTATTGAAGGCCGCTCATGTTGCTAAGTTCATCAAGAAAAACATCATCTGCCAGTATTGGGTCTCCCATGAAATACCGAGAGATAATGGCTCTCATTTCCAAGGAGAGGTCCTGGATCTTTTCGAAGAGTACTGAATAGTGGCTCACAAGTCCTCACCATATCGATCGCAGACCAATGGAGCGGTTGAGGCAGCAAACAAGAACATCAAGAAAATTTTGCAAAAGACAATCAACTCACATAAGGATTGGCCGGAGCATTTACCATTTGCACTTTGGGGATACAGAACGTCGATCAGAATTTTAACTGGAACTACACCATACTCTTTAGTGTATGGGATGGAAGTTGTACTTCCCATTGAGGTGCAAATTCCTTTGGCCAAGAGTGGTAGCCGAAGCCAGTATTTCAGAAGCAAAATGGCAAAAGAACCAGATGGAAGAGTTGCTCTTGTTTAATGAAAGAAGGCAGCAAGCTCTGTTTCATGTACAAGGATACTAGAGGCGGATAGCTCGAGCATTCAATAAGAAGGTCGAGACTCGAGATCTCAGAGAAACGGATCTGGTTCTTAAGGAAATCAGAGCTCTTATCTTTGACTCGAGAGGCAAGTTCTAGATAAACTAGTCTGGACCGTTTCTCATCAAAACCATCATGACTGGTGGTGCAGTCATTATTATAGATTTGGATGGCAATGTGTTTTCCACTCTAGTTAATCTCGATCAACTCAAAAAGTACTATCCTTGAGATAAAAATAAAGAGAAAGTAAAAGCTCGTTGGGTTAAAAATCGAAAAGGCAACTCAGGCGAAAGTTATAGCAGCCCGCAAGGCTGAAAATCAAGAAGGGCAACCTTTGTAAAAGTTAGGGCATTACAAAAGAAGAGTGTCAATACCCTAGTAAAAACCATGCCCGAACTACGTTATGGCCAGATTCCATCTTTTTGGGATACGTAAGCAGCTTCTTTTGAGAAGTCCAACCACATTCTATGTTTTAAACCGTTTTGAATCCGAGTAAGGCCAATGCAAATTTATCTTTGAATTCTAATAATAAAGTCATTCAAACTTTGGATAAGTTTAAACCATTTTGAAAGTGGGAGTTTTTCATTGCTTTAATTAGAGCTGCAAAGTTTTTAAAGGGAGGGCATGTAAGTCCCAAACTCTATCAACAAAAGAGGAAAGCTATGAAATCATTAAGACAAAGCAGGAGGCCTCAAATCCTTCTCCTTTTTTCTACTTGTTTTCCTTCTTCTTTATCTTTCTTCTCTCGATCCTGCATCAACCATGTCTTGTACTCAGCAGAAAGCTCGGGACACTGTAAATCTTGCATTTCCATACGTGAACGAGAGGGCCAGGCATCCTAATACAGTGCTAGAAATGGAGCCCGCAACGTAGATGAGAATAAATGGCCTCGAATACTGGGAAAGATGATTTGATTGCGATCGAATAGCAGCATGATCCGATGGGGGTAATAGAAAGTAGTCTGGCGTAGACCAATCAACAGCACACTAGGGTGATCCATGGTAGTCAGAGTCATGGAAGGGATCTTCCACCAGGGGCATTGCCAAGTAATATCTGGGCCAGTCAGGGATGAGAGGTACTATCGCTAGGCTATCTCGGTGTTACATATTTGATAACAAGGGCAGTAAAAAAAATTGCAGCACTGTGTCTATCAGTGGGTGGTTTTTGTATAAGGTTTACCTTTCCCATCAGCCAGATCTGCAACAAGAGTTAGAACACTGAAGGAAAAACCTTACAATATGATAAGTCTGATAAAAGTTTGAAGTTTACCTGAAAAAGTAAGGGGCTGCTAGCAAAAGTAGCGGTCTCACCACGATGAACAGCATCTAAACCCTGTAGTGTCTCGATTAGGAATGTCAACTAATGCAAATAAAGTCCTTCCCCATCCACATCTGGCCAGCAATGTCAACTAATGCACAGCTAACCTGCCCATCAAAGGGAACAAGAAGATACCGGGCAAGAAGACAGAAGCAAAGAGCATAACGTTGCCGCAGCTGAAAGTTGAGGTCACTAAGGTCACCGGTAGGACAAAATCTGCCAATGATCCAGGGTTTATCAAGACAGTCATCCTGTGTCAGAAAAGAGATCTCCATCCTAGATAAACCACAAAATTGTATCACTTGCTGACAGGTTGAAAGAAAGAAAGTGGGAACCACAATGGAGCTTCGAGGGGCCAAATCCAAAATGGCAGCAAACTCCTCCTCAGTGGGGCATAGCTCTTCAAGGCCGAACCGGAAGACGTGGGATTGCAGGTCCCACAGCTGAGCAGCTGCTTTCAGCAAGGGCCCATCAATCTTTATGGCCATGAGAGGAAATAAGGAGTTGATACCGAAAGGGGCGAGGTTTAAACGTTCGACATGAGAGAATGCCTCAATCCATGAAGAAAGGGGATTAGTCATCTGGGTCAGAACAACAGAAAATGGGGCCTCCAGGGCTGTATTTATAAGGCAGAAAAGGGCAGAAAATAAAAATTTCGGCAAAAGGTACGTTCAATGTGGCGATCGCCACGTTGGAGGTGGTGACCACCAACTCGGAAAAGAATATTACGATGACATCAACCCTTTGACCAGGTGACCACCAAGTCTTAAATGGAAACTGCCTTGTTAGTCTCCTTAGAAATGGTGACCGCCATGTTGTGTTATGGCGACCGCCATGTTTGCACATGGCGGGTGTGTATCAGTTTGTAGTCTGAAATATTTGTATAAATTTTGACATTATGCATTCACAGCAGATTGAACAGCAAATAAAAGAAAGTCATATAAGTAGATAAACATATAAAGTATGGCATAAAAATACATAGAATGTAACAAAATGTAAACTGGGGCACCCAGGCCCATGAAAATAAAAAAATTGTATCTAAAAGATAAATAAAACTAGGGAGGGAAAGCTCTCTCTCTCAAGTATGCCTTGGGTGGACCTGACGGGAGGAAGAACCAGCCTCATCTGAGCTGACATCCTCAAAGAGCCGCTTAATGTCATCATCACCGTCGCTGTCAAAAGAAGAAGATGCAGCCCTAGAGCTACTCCGAGTGGAGGTGCAGGAGCACGTGATGGTACTATGCCGGCAGTAGGAACTAGAGGTTGTCAAAAGAGAAATAAGATACAGAACAGGATAACGACAGAAAGTGCCGAAAAACTAAAAAGAGCGTACAAGATACTCACAATGGCCACTAGCATAAAAGCAACGCCGGGTGCTGGCATAGAGGCATCCATTTGCCTAACTAATGCCCTCAAGCCGGTGACCATCAGCATCGTACGGTCTAACCAGGCCTGGTCAATCTGCAAAGAAGAGAGCAATTTAAGGAAAATAGACAAGTAAGAAGAGTAAGTAACTGAAGGAAAGGAAAAAGGCAAACCTGGTCGATGTCAGCCCTGAACTCCAGTGCTGGCGAAACAGGGACTGACAGAGGAAATGGGAAGCCGTACTCTATGGTATGAACATCCCATGGGATCTCTAGGCTCCTCATCCCACCAGCAACATCAGCGGCGGCTGCAGTAGCACTGGCATGGGCATCATTCGGTGCCCGTCGCCTCCTCCTGCCACCAGAGGTAGCTGGACTAGGGCCTAGTGGTCCAAGTAGAAGGGCCCGGGCTTAGGCCGTGTAGTCCCCCTTTGGCACTAGAAGCTCGACAGCATGCGTCCCTACCAGCTGTAATAAAAGATCTACCTGGTTTAGGTGATCGGTCCGACGCATACAGGCTGGAGGGACCACTGGGATCCAAAAGTGATCTAGGCCAAGCGACTAGCAAACCACCTGCTCTTCAAGATAATACTCCCATCCGAATGGACCCTCCAGTAGAATCCGTCTCAAAATGAGATCTCGGCTGTGCATCAGATCTGTGCTAGCCCGATCCTCTACCCCTCTCTAGACGTCCCAATGAACCTGTAGAATATGGTGAACAATGTAGTGTATGATAACAGCCAGTGTACAGTAATCAGTGTGCAAAGCAAAAAAGAACAAAAATAATACAGTGCAGTGCAGTGTAGTGAGCAGTTTAATTGAAAGAGTAATCTATAGTGCAGTAAGCAGGAAATAATGATACCTAGTCAGGGGTCAGTCGGTCCAGCAAGACCCAGAAGCGATCAATGTCCTTCCCTCCAGCCTTCTTCCCCTTCAGCCCCCGGGACCACCGAGCTTCTAGGGGAATGAATGAAGGGTCCGTAGAAGAGTTTGCCGGGATAGGAATCCTGAGGAACTCGTAAGTCCATAGCAGTAAAGAAGAAGATGTCAGCCAGCAAATACTGGATAACAAAGAAAGGAAATGAATGGAAGACTGAAGAAACTAAACCATACCTCCCAGACCCTCCAGTATCCCCCGATGCTGAGCTCCTGGGGGAACCGAGTAAGAGTTCTCATGAAGCTGTAGAGGGTGGCAAGGGCAGCTCCTCCCCAGTCAAATGAAGCGACCCGGTCCAGATGAGCCAGGGTGCCCAAGTAATGTAAATGAACTGTATTCTCCTTGTTCGAGAACAAGGAGGTACCGAACATATACAATAGAAAGTCCCGGCAACCCACTAATAGTGGCGGGGTTCCGTACAGTGGAAGTGCTTGAAGTGCTCAAAAAACCAGGTGTATCGCACTTGGTCTCTGTCCATCCGTGCTGGAATGGCCCTGAGCAAGTGCATCAACGCGTCACCAGAATGGGTAATTGTCAGATCAAATGGGATGGGAGCTCCTCTAACCCGGATGTCGGTAATCATAGAGAAGTCTAGAGGCGTCAGAGTGGCCTTGAAGGCAGTGAAATGAATGGTGTTGGTGGTATCCCACCACCGCTCTACCAGAGCCGGAGGCATCAATATAAGCTCGGCTGGGAGCAGGGAGGGCATCATACCACTCCAACACCTCTCTACAGGCAGAACCTCCGAAGCCACAGACATAGTGACCAGCCTTAAAGGAGAAAACAAATAGAGGATATATAAGGAGTAGATTCAACACATGAAATATCCAGCAAATAAAACAATAAAAAACCTAGGTTCGTGTGTAAGTGACTACCCTTCGGTTCTTCCTAGCCCTAGAAAACTAGGCACCCAAATCCTTGGTTCGTGTCTATGTGATAACCTTTCTATTGTTCCAAGCCCTAGAAGACTAGGCACTCTAACCCTAGGTTCGTGTGTAAGTGACGACCCTTTGGTTCTTCAAAGCTATAGAAAATTAGGCACCCCAACCCTAGGTTCGTGTATACTTAACGACCCTTCGGTTCTTTCAAACCCTAGGCTCGTGTGTAAGTGACGACCATTCGGTTCTTTCAAGCCCTAGAAAACTAGGCACCCTAACCCTAGGTTCGTGCATAAATGACGACCCTTCGGTTCTTTCAAACCTTAGAAAACTAGGCACCCTAACCCTAGGTTCATGTATAAGTGGCAACCCTTCGGTTCTTTCAAACCCTAGAAAACTAAGCACCCTAACCTTAGGTTCATGTGTAACTGACGACCCTTCATTTCTTCCAAACCCTAGAAAACTAGGCACCATAACCCTAGGTTCGTGTGTAAATGACGACCATTCGATTCTTTTAAGCCCTAGAAAACTAGACAACCTAACTCTAGGTTCGTGTGTAAATAACGATACTTTGATTTTTGCATGTCCTAGTAAAAGATTAGGAATCCCAAGCCCTAGTGCGCCAGGCAAACCTCTATCTTTTTGTGTTAATTATTCTATAAAATATAAAAAAATAAAAAATAATAATAAAAAAAATTTCTTCCATTTGATATTTGTGTTTTGCCTTTTTTGTCTTAACCTTTTAAAATTAATTTTCTAAGAATTTTTGAAAACTTTTTCCCAATCTTCTAAAAATTTTCCTCAAATTGCTAGGATTTTCTAAAAAATTTCTAAAAAATTTCCTCAAATTTATAGGATTTTCTAAAAATTTCTAAGATCTTTTGTCAAATTGCTAGGATTTTTTTAAAATTTTTCTCAAATTTCTAGAATTTTCTAAATATTTATAAGATTTTCTAAAAAATTTTCTAAATTTTTTAGGACTTTTGAAAAATTTTCTAGATCAAGTTTGAAAATTTTCTTTATTTAGAATTGTTTTGACAAAATTACCTCTAATTTTAGGATTTTTAATAAAAATTACCCCTTCAGTTTTCATGCCCCCCAAAAAAAAACCCTTAATTTTTTTATGTTCAAGCCCCTTATTCTGTGATTTTCATTAAAATAATTGTCCGTTTTTATTGTTTGTTCAAATCCTAAGTGTTCTTACTGTTTTAAATCTCCATAGCAAAGGTACATAAACTAAGTTTGAATCCCAACCATCATATTCATATTATTATCAGTCATCATCATATGGGGGATTCTAAGCATGCGTCTGCGTTTGATATATTATACTTTGGTATTAAAAACAGTAAGGATAGGGTACTTACCGATGGGCACTGACAGGAAATGTGATGGTCGGTCTCCCGTAGAAGAACATCGGCGATAACTGACTCGGTAGGAGGCTCGAATCGTCGCATCCCACCCAGATGTAAGCGGTGGGGAACCGAAGCGTAGGTGTGCAGATCAAAAGGCGCTGGATGGCCCTCCCCAGTATTAGAGTCCATGAAGTCAACCATCGCGGCCTCAGTAGCAGCATCAGCAGTCGCCTGTGCCTCGGCAGCTGCCCGTACCTCCTCAGCAGCTCGATGGGAGGCACGCTCTGCCTCGAGAACAAGAGCATCCATCGCAATAGTGGGCTGCGTGGTAGTGACCCCACTTGCAGGAATACTGGCGGGAGTGCCCCTGAGAGTTCCCATAGAAGAACTCCCAGCGGCGGAGGGGCCTTGTTGTGCCCCCAAGTAGTCGTCTTCCTGTCCATGACCCGCTATGAACAAAAATGGAATCACGAGCAAAAGTGTAAACATCTCGTATCAAGAAAGAGCAAGAAGCGAAGGGCACGAAAGCTAAAAGACAAAGAAAGAGATAGGAGAGAGTTTGAGAGTGCGAGAGAGTTAGAGAGAGAGTGAAGGGTGAACAAATGAACCAGATCCGTGCGCCTTAAGGGCCTTATGCGCGTTTGGAAGTGGCGGTCGGCACCTTCAGTTTTGGCGACCGCTAGGTTGTTAAAGAGACACATGGCGACCGCCATGTTGGAAGGGTTTTTACCCGGCGACCGCCATGTCAGAGGGGTTTGGTCCTGGCGGCCGTTAGGTTACCAGAAGTCATGTTGTGTCAGTTCATCATTATGACATTTTAGGGTTTTGAGAAGGGTTGTTTCGGGTTTTTAATATATGTTTTTGTTAGTTGCATGCATTTTATTTCCTTTGTGTGTGTTTTTTTTTCTCTCTTTGTTTTATTAGTAAAAATAATTTTTTTAGAAAATGTAAAATCTTCAATTATTTTTCTTTAAATTTTTTTATTTTGTGTGTGTGTCCTTCTAAAAATAACCTTTAAAGCTTTTCAAAAATGATTATATAATCTCGAGTGTTTCTTAAAAATATTTTGAGAAAATTTTGTTTGTTTAGAAATAATTTCAAAAATAATTTTGTGTTTTAAATCCTTATCTCGCGTCCTGTCCCGAATTTTTAGGTCTTAACTCGACCTATTAATTCGTGTTTTTCTTCCCGATAAATTTAACTTTAAACCGTAACTTGGCTTTTTAGTTATTTTTATCCTGCTTTCATTCTGAATTTTTAGATCTTAACTCGACCTATTAATTCGCGGTTATCCTTCTCGATAAATTTAATTTTTAGCTATAACTTGGTTTTTAATTAATTTTATCTCACTTCTGTCCTGAGTTTTAAGTCTTAACTCGACCTAATAATTCATAGTTATTCTTCTCGGAATGAATAGTTTTAAGTCGTAACTTGGCTTTTAACTATTTTTACCTTGCTATCATTCCGAATTGTTGGGTCTTAACTTAACCCATCAATTCCTTTCCCCGTTAAGATAATTTCTTGGATCTTAACTCGATTCTTTTAATTATCTAATCCCCAGCCGAGTTCTTAGATCTTAACTCAATCTTTGATTAGGTTTATGCTCCCTTTAGATCATAACTCGATCTCTAAGACTTATTCAATCACATTCATGTCAGCGTCTGCATCATGTTCTTATCTTGCATCCTTGCTTTTTCTCCCAGGAACTACGTTTTGGTCTGATCCCTAGCAAAGGGGTACGTAGGCAGCTCGATAAAAATTTGAGTACGACTAACGTCATATGTATTCTTGTCTTCTTGTAGCCTAAGATTGATGGCTCGGTCAAATGATTGTTGTCTCTAGGTCTTTGATATAACTTGCTTCACGCGTTACTATGCAAGTTATATCAAAGAGAGACAACTCCAGACACCCCAATTTGACACCGCTTAATCTTAGGTGAATCCGATGATGAAAATAGGTGGAATAGTACATCAGTTTGATCCTCGAGAAAGTGATCTAAGCTCGGTATTTAAACCCAGAACCTTCAAACCAATAAAATTTTGTCAAACTATCGATAACTTGTTGTCCAAGTCATTCCAAAAGTGGCGACTGCATGTTCATTGTGGCGACCGTCAATATAACCTCTTAGAAACCCTAGCCAAAAGTGGCGACCGTCAACTTGCATTGTGGCGACCGCCAATAGAACTCTTTGGAACCTTCTTTCAACATGGCAACTGCCATGTACAACCTAGCGACCGCCAACTCCAAATGGCCTGATGTGTCCCAAAACGTGGCAGCACCTCATTGGTTGATGAACTCTATAAATACCGTACCTCGAGTACACTTTCAATTTGAGTGAGAGATTTGGTGAGAGAAGCTCTGTCGAGTTGCTAGGCAATTTCGAGCCCCGAAGCCAAAGCCCTGTAGAAATACCGAGACCCGAACCTCTAACATTGAAGCCTTGCTTGGATCACCACCCAAGGATTAGACCGTTGAAGTACATTCCTAACTTGAGGATTCCCCGACAATCTAGGTACCTCGTTTGAATCTCCGATCCTTCTAACTCCATTCTCTCTCTTTTGGAGTGATCGGGTTAAATTCAATCTTAATTTACATATTCTTTTCATTTATCTAGTTAATCTTGTTTTGCTTCACGTAATTTGGTTACCCTCTTTACTTTTTTAGTTGTTAATTTCTTCACATTCACACTTAACACATTTGTTATTTTCATTCTTTGGTTAATTCATTAAATAGTACTAATATGGTTTGACAATTACAATTACTTAATGTTGTTAATTGTTATAATAATACGCTTATATACATATGGATATAGTTGTCAATACTGTATTCATATTTGACAATCGAATAGCTATATTTTGGTTCCTTTTATTTTTCTAGTGTTGGTTTAATTTTATTTACTAGTATATTCCATTGTCTTCCTTTTCTTTTTCTACTTCTTTTAATGTAATTTAATTTCCTTTATTAGTATTAGTTTAATTCTCTAGAATTTATTTTCCTTATTTCTTTCTTTTATAATTAGCTTAAAGTCCCTCTATTAGTTTCTTATTTCATTTCTTTAATCCTCATTTATGTTAGCATTAGTTTATTGTTCTTTTTCTAACATTTATTTTCTATTTTACTTTTCTTTTAATAGTAGTGTTTATTTTTCTTATAAAGCTCCACTATCTCTCTCTCTCTCTTTCTTTTTTATATAGTCCTATTTTCTTCATAGCAATCTTCTTTTATTCTGTTAAACCAAAAAACTACAAAAAGATTTTTAAGTTAATTATTACCTTTAAATGGCATTATAATTTTCTTTATAAATAGTAAAAACATTATCATTCTTTTCATTTCTTTTTCTTTCTTCTCTTTTCTTTCTTTTTCTTTTTATTTTAATGAAATATAAATAATTAGATTCTCTTTTAGTGGCATTTTCTAAAATTTTAATCTGGCAACTTTTTCTTTTACAAATTTCTTCTTTATTTTCTTTTTTTTCCTCAAACTCTCTTTTGTTAAACACTTTTATTTTTGTTTCCTTTGTTAGTAAACTTTCTTTACAGGAGATTGTGCCCACTGATGAGTTCCATGCGAAGCGGTGTGGGAGGGGTTTGAGGCCCGCTATTTGAGATAGAGTGGCAGCATTTTAGATGCAGGTCTTCACGAATTTGGTACAGATGGACATGAAAGTGGAGGACACTTTGAATGAGACGCGCAGAGACAGGGACAGTCGGGGTCAGCAAGGAGGGGAACGTACACAGAGTTAGGGACGTAGGAAGAACAAGCATCAACGGACATCTGATCCGAGTTCTCATCCGGTAGGGTCATATCAGCCAGAGTTTGCTGCATCCACACATCACGTAGTCTCAACGGGATGGTCAGATCAGAGGGCGCTTTGTCATAGATGCCAATAGACAGGGCATCGTGTAGTGGAGTGTCGGAGCCCGACGCCAGTACAGTCAATGTCGCAAGTGCATGGAAGAGGGCCAGTGGTATGTTTTGAGTGCAGCCAGTCTGAACATATCCATAGAGACTGTCTTAGAGGAGGGAGCGTGCGGAGCACAGCTGGAGCACCTGCTATTCCATCCGTCTAGGGACGCCAGTTATCTCTGTTCGCTGAAGGTGGTGCCTCGGCACAGTCAGGCAGACAGTCGATGGTTTAGGGCCATAGTGGGCAAGCCAGAGCTTATATGCTTGTAGATCCTAGTTCATCCGGAGCACCAGTCA
The DNA here is from genome assembly GCA_032360265.1 of Heliamphora ciliata. Taxonomy (NCBI): domain Eukaryota; kingdom Viridiplantae; phylum Streptophyta; class Magnoliopsida; order Ericales; family Sarraceniaceae; genus Heliamphora; species Heliamphora ciliata. The sequence goes on from JAUMHN010053946.1 coordinate 27,244, forward strand.
TGCCCGATGCTGCTGTTACCACCTCCATGATCATAGGTACTTTTCTAGTCTATAGATCATGGGCAAGTGTTCTCATACACACCAAAGCATCACATTCGTTTATATCGTCTGCATTTACATCTTCTTTTGGTCTGGAAATGAACTGGTTGTGTGGTACTATGAGTGTAGAGACCCCAGTCAGTGGGAGTGTGAAGTTGAGTCTTGTCTGTAGATCCTGCGAGTTGGTGGTTGTCGGTCGTTGTTTAGAGTTTGTCCTTGTTAATCTAGACATGACCACGTTTGATGTCATCCTAGGGATGGATTGGCTGACCACCTATCGTGCCTTCATCGATTGTGATCGAC
>JAUMHN010054053.1:0-27576 GCA_032360265.1 Heliamphora ciliata
TTATTTATTTTATTTTCTGTTCCACATTTTTCAAAAAATAATAATTTATTTTAATTAAATATTTTTTTATTTAATTAATTCAAAACTCGAAATTAATCCTCACGTTTTTTCAAGATATTCAATTTTATGAAAAATTATTTTAAACATGATATTTTGTAAAAAATAAAATATCTAAAGTCTTTCTATTTAATTAAAATTAATTAATTAAAAAGTTTTAATTTTATTTTTCATTACAAAATATTTTAATTAAAATCAAAATTTTAAATTAATTAAATAACAGGATAAATAAAACATATATGCAATCATCCACGTAGTTCATATTTATATAAACATGATATGCATATATCCCGATTTTATAGTTCAAGTGAAACGCTGAAGCGTTTTAGTCTCCCGTAGAGGATAAGCAGTAATAATCCCTATTCGTCACTGATTCTGTATCTCTTATTGCATCAAGATTTCCTAATATTGTGTGATATATGAGTATATCATATATCAGTCTCGAATATATCATAATACAACTAAAACACCCCCGGGAGAACCAAAATCGCCGGCCACCACCTTGCCACTACCGGCGCCGCCTAGTACTGCCACCTTCTGGTGGCTTTTGTCACCTCATTCGAGATCCGTTTTCGATGATTTTTATACCGAAAGAAAGTTCTCAAAAAATAAAATTTTTCTGTCAAAATATTTACTCGAAAACAGCCTGAAAAACAGGTTTTGATGGCCGCCAAAACACAAAAAAAAATATGCTAGCCCACAACAATACTACGTCACCAACTTTCTGAGGCTGTTCCAGCCTCATCCGAACTCTGTTTTCGTCCCATTTTTTAAAACACAGCTAAGGAAATAAACTATATTTTTATAAAAAAATTTGATTCGAAAATAGCCCGAAAACAGCTAAAAAATTGCTTGAAAACTGCCGTTGCCGCCCACCACCGTCGCCACACTGTTCTGCCGCTGGTTTGGACTTTTTTTGCTGGTCTTTTTGTGCCCATTTTTTTGAAAAAATTCTCAAATATTCAGCCAAATGATGCTTCGAAGAACGCCTTGAAAATAGTTCCAAAAAATCCTGAAAATAGTCCCCGAACAACGCCTATTGCGCCACCGCCGCCGTCGAAAAATTGCTGCTGTTTTGCGCCTTTTTTGTGCATTGTTTGGCCAAAATTTTTAATAATTTTTGGACAGTATTTTAAGGTATGTTTACTGCTATTTTATGCCTAAAAAATTACTCAAAAAATAGTTCAAAAAAAGATGCAAAAAATCATCAAAACCGTCGCCGAATCGCCGCTGGTAAAGATGTCAGTATCGGGATGTTTTTAATGATTTTTTTTTGCTATTTTGACCTATTTTTGTTGTTGTTTTCAATGCATAAATACTGCAAAAAACTTGTCAAAAAAACTGTTTAAAACCAATAAAAAACTTATCGTGAGCCTGTAAAAATCCAAAACTACCGCCGGTACAGCCGGTGCCGTCGCCCGTTCTTTGTGTTCTTGAATATTCAACATGTTCTTAAATAATTTAAACAGATATTTTAAAAATAAAAACTAACTATTACATCGATCCTATGTTCTAAAAGCTCACATTCGATCTATCAGGTCAACCCCCGTAATTAAAAAAATAATAATTATTCAAAACCATTCAATCAAACATAAAATAAATGACGATCATAAAATCGGGATTAGAACGCCTGCAAAACCAAATTAGCACAGTTCTACAACTACTCGACCCCAAAAATCGTAAACAAAAAACAAAACGACTCTGATACCAATTGTCGGAGGCAAAACTGTCCAGATCATTATTTTTGCAAACGATTTTTGATAAAAAAATTAACTAGACGGGCAAACGCCAAAACAGGCTCCAAATAAAATTTTTGACGTTGAATGATCAAAAATAAAACTAGTGCAACCAAAGTTAATTTAGAAGAATACCTTTTACCGGTCAAATCTTCAACTACGTTTTTGATTTCGAGTTAAAGCTCCCGTCAGACCTTCTACTGTATTTCCTTATGCGATTCTCGGATATAGTGTGTGCTATAATTCTTCGAAAACTCGTACCGACAGAACCTGGACAATTTTAGTCTTGAAAACAAGTTATGAAACTAGTTTAGCCTATCCGCATATTTATAGGGCTACAACAAGGACATGTGGAGTAATTATGAGTAAGACTTCCAGTGGAACACAGGTGCCCATCAGCAGTTTTTGCAATTAAGCAAACCTCATAACGGTATATATAATTATGAAAATCTTACAACGATTTCTGCAATTTCAATAAAATACTGAATTATAGTTCACACCACTAAAGAACTATAAGTGCTCACTGACTCATAATCTCAAAACTTTTTTACATTGAACTCCTGTTATTAAATACTTATCATTTCTCCCGACATTAATATTTTCGATACCCTTCAATTAAATTTAATTACTAACAACTTAATTTAATTGGCTTATTGTAATTCCTTAAGTTTTTCGCTTTGTTAGCCCAAGAATTTTTTATTTTGATTTTGATGATTTTTATAATTTATTTTTTAAAAATAAATAAATTTAAATGAATAATATTTTATATTTTTCAAAATGAAAGTGTTAACACATTTTGAACAAATGTTTTGACACTTTAGCAAAAAAAAAAAGACTAAACTCTCAAAAGGATTAAAACACTCACATATTCTTAAATGAGAATATTTTGTGTTGAACCCAATTGAAAAATAAGTCAAACACTCTTAAGGTAAAGTATACTTGAAACTCATCAAGTGTGTCAATTCCTTCAAACAAATGTTTTAACACCCTGACTGTTCTATGAAATTATCTTTCAGGTATCATAGTTAGTGTCGACACAAATAAGTTTTGTGTCAACACAAAAGAGTCGTAGCTCTCAGGACTCACAATGAGTAGACACAAACAAGTTTTGTGTCGACACAAAAGTGATTCTCACTTTTGGTAACCAGAAGTTTGGGTCGACATAAATGGAAATTGTGTCGATACAAAACAACCGAGGCCATCTGCAGATTTTGGTGTCAACACAAAGTTGAAGATGAGTCGATACAAAAGTTCCGAGCCTGACTGAAGAATTTTGGTGTCGACCCCAAAGTCCAAATGTGTCGACACAAAAGAATCGAAGCCTCCTGTAGAAATTAGTGTCGACACCAAAGGAAAGTTAAGTCGACACAAAGTGCCTCCTCCGAATAATGAAGTTTTAAATGAGTCGACAGCAGATCCAAATGTGTCGACTCCATGATGTTGGTTAGGTAGAGTGCAAAATTGTGTCAACCCTTCAGAATATTTGTGTCGACCCAACCACTTAAGGAACCCTGCCTTAAACATTTTGTGTTGACACCAAAGGCATTTGTGTCGACACCTGCGACGGAAATTCAAACTTGCGGCAGATCTCAAAGGCTGAATTTTTGGCATTTATTGCTCCCACCTACCTCCAACGGTCATGAATGCACAAGAGCTTATAGAAGGAGTAACTTCTCAGCACTTAATACAACTAGAGACCTACATTTACTGTTCTATTGCTTGAATCAAACTCAGAATTCTCAAGCTCTCATTTATTACTGAATCTTCAGCTCTTATTCCTCGTTTCTCTTTATTTCTCATTTATTGTAATTTTTTTTTATGAAGAGAGTGAGTATTTCTCATTAATACTTTTTATTTATTGTATTTAAGGGTAAGCCACCCTTTATCTTTTGAGTGAGTGAGTAAATCTTATCAAAGAAGAGTTCAAGAGAGATTAGAAGAAAAAATATGCTTGTTTTCATAGGATCTTCTTGAGACTGTTAGGCTTGTGAATGTGCCCGTAAATATTCAGCTCATTTAAGCAAAATCTTGAAGATTGTAAAGGTTTGGAATACGCCCATGAAGTATTCTATATAGTGGAAATACTCAAGGGAGAACTTGAGGAGTGGACGTAGGTTAAGAAAAAGTCGAACCACTATAAATCCTTGGCGTCCAATTCTATCCCTCTATCTCTCATCTTTTAATATTTGCATTGCTTCAATATTTGCTTATCTTGCTTTATTTGATTATAATATTAAAAATAATTTTGAAAAGGTTTTTAGATTGTTATTTAATTTTTTTAAAGACCCAATTCACCCCCCGCTTAGGTTACCTTGTTTTAACAGTTGGTATCAGAGCATGGGCTCTTACTTTTGACTTAACCGTCTAAGAGTTTATATGGCAACCACTAGCATCAGACCTATCCAATCCAAAGGTCAATCGACCAATAGACCCCCTTTGTTCAATGAAACAAACTACAATTACTGGAAGGCCAGAATGAGAATTTATATTCAACCCGTGGACTATGACCTTTGGAGAGTTATTATAAATGGACCCAAAAGACCCACCAAAACAGTTGAAGGGGCTACTATCCCTAAACCTAAGACTGAATGGACTGAAACTGATATTAGGGAGATACAAAAAAATGCAAAAGCTATGAATCTCCTATATTGCGCACTGGATCCGAATGAGTTCAATAGGATCTCAACTTGTGACACAGCTAAAGAAATATATGATAGACTCGAAATTACCCATTAGGGTACAAATTAAGTGAAAGAGTCAAAAATCAATCTGCTTATGCATAACTATGAATAATTCAAAATGAAGTATGATGAAACAATTTCTGATATGTTTACTCGCTTCACTGATATTATTAACGTACTGAAATCTCTTGGCAAGATTTACACTAATGCAGAGATGGTAAGAAAAATTTTGAAGTGTATGCCAAAGAGTTGAAAAGTTAAGGTCACGGCCATTCAAGAAGTCAAAGACTTGAACAGGCTCAGTCTAGAAGAGCTCCTTGGTTTTTTCATAACCCATGAGATGAACATCAAGATGGACGAAGTGGAAGACAATAAAAAGAAGAAAGGCATCGCCTTCAAGTCCTCAACCCATGAAGAAAAATATGAGGAAGACTCCTCATGTGATGAAAATGAAGACATGGCTCTCATCACAAGAAAATTCAAAAAGTTACTTAGAAATAAGAAACAAGGAGGAAGGAAGTTCTTCAAAAAGAAAGGACACCAAGGCAACCAAATTCAAAGGTGACTCTACCAAATTCAAGAACGACTCCAAGAAAGAAGAAATCATTTGCTATGAATGTAAAAAGCCTGGACACATCAAAGCTGAATGTCCTCAGCTCAAAAAGCAATTCAAAAAGGGTTTCAAGAAGGCCATGATAGCTGATTGGGGTGAAAGTGATGACAGCAGTTCTGAGGATGAAAAGGAGAAAAATGAAGTGGCAAATCTGTCTCAAGGTCAGAGAAGATGACGAGGTAACTTGTGACCATTTTTCTTTGGATGAACTGCAATGTGCATTTGAAGATTTGCATGATGAATTGAGAAAAATGGGTGCAAATAATTCTGTTTTAAAAAAACTAATTATTTTCTCCTCAACTGAAATTGAGACTTTAAAAAGTGAAAAATCTATTTTATCAAAACAAGTCTCTGCTTTGAAGGAAGAAAACAAAGTTTTGAGTGAAAAGGTAGAGGACCTCACAAAAATAGTTTACAAGTTCACTCAAAGAAAGAACAACTTAGATAAAATTCTTGGGATGCAAAAATGCGTTTTTGATAAAGCTGGAATCGGGAATAAACCCAAGAAGAAACAAAAATTCTTAACTAACATTTTTGTCAAGGCATCATCATACAAATGCCACTTGCTTTCACTATTATGAGCATGGACACATTGTCACCCACTGTCCACACAGAAAATTCTCAAATATTTCTGTCAAGAAAGCTTGGGTTTCTAAAGGAACACACCCTCAAGGAACTAACACAAAAGAACCCAAGAAAATTTGGGTACCAAATATCAAAACTTGATTCTCCTTGCAGGTATGTCTCAGATCCTCATTCAAGGAGGGGATGTGGTATCTTGATAGCGCTTGCTCAAGACACATGACAGGCGACCAATCGATGTTTATATCTCTCAAATCAAAAGATGGTGGATTTATGACTTTTGGAGACAATAGAAAAGGAAAAATCATAGGAATTGGCTGTATTGGTAAAAATAATTTCCCTTCTATTGCTTATGTGCTTATAATTGCATAACCTGCTTTACAGCTTTATATAGTTTGTTTCTATTGGGCTTCGGCTCACGGTGCGAGATTTTACTGTAAAACTATTTTCAGGTGAATATGCAGAGTTAACCTAGATGCAGTAGTGATGGAAGACTTGCTATAGTTTTTCCTATTTTGTGATATGTAGTTTACATGTGATGCCTGTTTCAGAAGGCAAGTTTTGTATGCCTTGAGGCGATATACTTATTTATGTATGAGAATGCATGTTTATTGTTTATGGGAGCTGAACTTTGAGAATCTTTTATCCAAATGTTGTATTTTTTTTTTTGAGTTAATTGTTTTCCAACGGAAAATCTTATTTTCATAAACGATATTTGGTGGGCTTTCACGTGACCATGGAGTTTGGGGCTTGACAAAGAACGAGAGATGTTTATGGTTTGTAAATTCAAACATATAAATTAGTTTCCTTGTGTTTTCAAATGATAAATAAAAATTTTTGGTGGATGGAAAGAATAATGCATATAAATGTATGTTTAGATTCCATGTAGTTGTTCTTTACTTTCATGTTTGAAATTTTAGGAAAAAGGATAAACTTTCTTGAATGAAAGTAACTAGTATATAAAGTCTTAATTGTATGGAAAATGTTAGTCATCGAATAGCTTTGAATTGTGATTGAGAGTTGAGATTCAAGCTGTGCCTGAGACTTATTATATTGTTTGAGATTGACATATGATAATTCAATTTGGGATAGTCCGAAAAATAAAAAAAACTCTGCCGAAATTTTTAAGAAATATATTTAGAAGATTTATAAAGTTTGGCTCCTAAGTAGTATACTACTGGTTTGTTCTCGGGCATTTGGGCGCTCGAGTGGAGATGGGAATCTGCTCGAGTGGTGGGTGAGACAAGGATTGGGAAATGGTTTTTAGCAGTTCACTACTCGAGCGGTGGTATGTTCGCTCGAGCAGACCAAACTGCCATTGAGTACATGTCCTTGTTTTGAGAAGTCAGTACCAAATTTCATTAAAAAGCTTTTTGTAAAAATTAAAACCATTATTTTTTTTAAAAGGCTTCTCACATCTCGGTAATAGTGTGGAGTTGGGCGGTTGGATTCACGTGACCTGAGTTCGAGGCATGACAAAATAGTATCAGAGTTCTAAGTTCAAATACCTATGAGCTGTAGCTGACAATGATCTCAGTGTATGATTTGTTCGATGACTATAGGCACCACTATAGTGCATGAATTTTGTGCTTGCATGAGTTTGCGAATGAATTGTCTTCCGTATGCTATGTGTTTATGAGAGCATAGAGGTTGAATCTTAGGAGTGATGTGACTTGCCTTTGGACGTCCAGTTGACTATTTTGGGGCTCGAAATAGAAAAGCGTTCGGCCGACGTTCTTTCTATGAGAAATCTATAATAGTTACCTAGATTGGCGTGTTATTTCTAACAGTTCCCCTTGATATGTGTTTAGTTGATGATGTGACGTGATTGAACTATGATTAATATGTTTATATGACGTTAGATTATGGACTTTTGGAGGAAGGAATATGAGTGACCTTTGGAAAGATAAAAATTGGAATATTATCTTAGTGGGTCTTATTAATATTCTCAGGGAGAGAGAGAATGAGATTGTCATGCCTTAAAATCCAGGTCATGTGAAAAGCTAACAAAACAATCATTTTGGGATACCACGGTCGACCAAAACTGCCCGAACCAAGGTAAAATCTAGAGAGAATGCAGAGAATCTGCTTTGGATCTCAAGAGAGGGAAAAAGGAAGCTTGTAAGATAAGCTTTGGCACAAAACTCTAGGCCGTGAGCTGTCTTTATATAGCCTGCCCAAAACAGACCGCTCGAGCGATCTGAAGACCGATCGAGCGATTTTGCCTAGAAAACCCAACTTTTGCTCTAATGCCCCAGCAGGACCGGGATTGAAAACCACATGCATAAAACATAGAGAAACATACTTTTCTATAACGATTAAAATAGCAACCAACTTGTCATACAATAACATATTGAAAATTAAAAAGGAACCAGGTCTCACAACTCTGCCCCCTTAAGGAATTTTGCCCCTGAAATTCAATGCTGGATCTCCAGCCAGCCACCTCATTGTCGACCACTAACGATCTCTGAAATAAAATTTTGCAACACTGTACAACAGTAAAGATACCAACGCAGCTCATCCCCAAAGAGTAACATCTCACGACACAAAAATGTTTCTGAAAGGTAAACATCCATACTGATTGTTTCCGCGAACAAATTCTCACTGACTCTATGGTCATCCAAACATCATTGAACTGAGATCAAACTCACTGCACCGAGGCATTGAAGTACAACCCCTACTGGACGCAACTAACTCAAGCAACAAAATGCATAGCCTGAGGCCAATCCACTATTGGAACTGGTCCCAAACATTTTTTACTTCAGATCGTAAGGACTACCACCCTCGTTTGTATTGTAACAAACTAGCTCATCCGCATCTCACAATGGCCATCAAGGGTTACTCCCATAAGCCCAAACGTATGTCATCAAACTCTGATATTACTCACAAGGATTCACATGCCTCATATCCAAGATCTTGTTCAAACCTTCTCAATCACCTGATGATTGTAAACTCGAAGCCACATAATCCTTCTACGTATATTTGAATGTCATCACTGAAATTGACAAGATGCTTATTCTGAGAAAAAACAACAAACATCAGGTTATAGAAAAAGGAACTCATTCAATTCACCGAAAACCCCAAAGAACACATTTCCTTCTCATGAGTTACCAACATTCCATATGACCCTTTACTCTCTACCAATCCTCAATCAGATCCTCAATCATGAACCATAACTCTCACCCTACAGAAATACTAGGTGTCGCATCATTGTCAAGGCTAAGATTCCATGCAGTTGAGATTACTACCCCATAATCATAGCCATTTAGGTCAATACGGTTACATGAACCCAAAGCGTCACTTAGACCAGGTACGCCACACAGACCAAACATTCCATCTGTACACGCTTACCTATACAAAACCCAATCACACCTCCCGTTACCACATAATGTACATACGTACCCCACGTTTCACCGTCGGACCTCTGACTCTCAGTCTACCGTTAAACCTCTAATCAATAATAATTGCCTTTATTCGGCATCAACCCAAACTCATAACGCATACATCGGACTCTTGAATACACAACATTTCACAATGATTCGGATACTGAAGTCTAGGCCATCATTAGCCATTTTGCTCGTCAACACCTACATTGTGAGACCTTGACCCGTTTTCTTTTTTTGGCATTTTTTGACGCGCGTTTAGCGTTTTTGCTTTAGTATGTTTTAAATGCTTTTTATGCATGTTCAAGTTTAGATATGCATGCAGGGTTAGCTCCCGGGGCCGTTAGACGCTGTGATGCGGGTTCAAAAAAAAAAGAAGGTATTTTGGAGGTCTATAAATATCTCACGTTAGATATTTTTAAAAGATATTTTTAAAACTTCTCAGCTAAGTTTCTTTTTTTCTCTCTGCCTTCTCTCTAACTTCTCGGGGTCCCGGGGCTCGGATTTCGACGATCCAAATGCGGATCCTTGCTATTAGCATGGTGGGCTTTGCGTTCATCTGGACAGAATTTTATTTCGACGAAGTTCAATTTTGCATGTGGATCGAAGCGTCAAGTTTTTGACTCAACGAGGTAGGATCCTAGACTCTCATGTCTTATAAGGGTGCTACGTGTAATTGTGGGTGTTTTTACCGGTTAAAAATACATGAAAAATCGATTTATGTTTCAAGAAAATTGGATTTTGGTTTAAAAAGGAGGTTTTGTGTTGTTTCGGTTGGATGAAAGCGGGTTTTGGGGTTTTTCGTTTGGAGTCTCTTGATGTTTTGGGCTCGTGTATGTCCATGGGTGTTAAATATATGCGAATCGGTAGGTTTATGAGTGTTTTGAAGCATCATAGTGAGTGTTGGAGAGTTTGGGGGCTTAGAACATCAAGAACAGGAAAATCTGAGTTTTTCTCGGGTGGTAGTTTGCTCGAGCGCCCGATGTCCGCACGAGCAGACTGGCTGTGCAAGGCCGTTTTGTTGTGGTGATATCTCCCTCGTCTGGACACAGAATTGGGTCATTCTTATACTCAAATTGAAGCCCCGCAAGTCTTCTTTCCAATGCACCTCTCTCACATTAAAATTCATTTTTTAGAAAAAATTATGACCAAAAGAGTGAGGGTATGTTAAAATCTTTTAACCGTTTTTCACCCATTTTTGGCCGAACGTTTGGGAAAGGTTGTTTTTCATCCTTGGGCGCGTGTGTGCGTCATGGGTTGTGTAGGGTGGGTGTTGGGCATGTAGGAGTTCGTGTTGGCCGTGTTGGTCGTGTGTGGTTCTGTGTTGGCCGTGTTGGGCGTGTGTTGGTCTGGGTTATGATGTGTTGGTGGTTGGGTCCTTGATTTCTAATTGGTTTTCAATGGTACTTGGTTGATTGATTATGGGATTAGTCGACTGAAATACTGTTGGATTTTTTTTGGGGTTCAGTTAGTTGTGTTGTGGCTTCAGGGGTCGTGTCGTGACCTTGGGTGTTTGTTAGATGCCATCTTCGGATTGACGTGCATGGTTAGATGTGGGTTTTTGGTGCACGGTTGTGCTTGTGGCGTTTTGTGCATTGCTGCGTGCGGGGGTTTCATTTTGTTTCTTGGTTTGGGTTTCCTCCTAGCGTTAACCGCTCGAGCGGTGGTTGTGCGCTCAAGCGGGCTTGTGGCCGAGAGTTAGGTCAGTGGGTGACCACTCGAGCTGTAGTTGTGCGCTCGAGCGGGCTGGTGGTAGAGAGTTAGGTCGGTGGGTGACCGCTCGAGCGGTGGTTGTGCGCTCGAGCGGGGGTGTGGCAGTGTGCTATGTCGGTGGGGGACCGCTCGAGCGGTAATTGAGCGCTCGAGTGCTTGAGTGGTGTTGGCCTTCGAGTTAGGCTTGGTTTTATGGGTTGTTGGTTGTCCATGTGAGTGGATGTCGGGTTGTCTGACGGGTGGTGTCATGATGTGAAGTTATATATGGCTATGTGCATTTATAACTGGCTTTATGTATTTATAACTGTAGTTTATTTATGTACGAATTATGTAAGTGAATTATATGGCTTTGATATCATTACGTGTAACGTGGTTTTATGCTTTAAAACTCAGAGGTTTTATAGGCATGGATATGTGGAATATGAGGAACGGATACATGTGGTGCATGTTACAAGTGTTGTGTGAGTCGCGTGTGTAGCATGTAACGTGGTTTGTGAAACGTAGTGACAGTACATGGCTTTATGCATTTAAACCCTGGTTTAGTATGCATGTGTTGATTCGGTTTTATCTCATGGTATAGGCATGTGTAGGGATGCCTGTTGATACGTAGATTTGTATCTGTATTGCATATGTGGGGCTGCGGTCCCTCGGTGAAAGTCTGTAAAGATGCATATGCCGGGCAGATATTGGTCCCTCGGTGAAAGTCCGTAAAGATGCATATGAGGGACTGATAGTGGTCCCACGGTGAAAGTTCGTAAAGATAGCTGTTAGCTCTGGCTGACGGTGCGTTCATTGGGGCAACGGTCCTTCGGTTATAGTCTGAGAAGATTGGGGCTACGGTCCTTCGGTTAAAGCTCGAGAAGATGTATGTGTTGTGTGTGTTGCACCGGGTTCGTGCGTTGTGTGGATTACACTGGTTGCGTGCGTTACGTGTGTTGCACGGGTTGAGTTGCATGGGTGGCATGCGTTGCGTGGGTTGTTAGAGTTAGCTCTGGCTAACGATGCATTAGACGGGAGCTGCAGTCCTTCGATGAAAGTCCGAGAAGATACATGGGTTGTATGAACTGCATTGTGGGATGGATAGACCAATTTTCAAACTATTTTAAGAGTCGCGTGAATCGCGATCTAAAACCCCCTTTTCAACTGTTTTTAGGACTCCTGTGAGTGAGTCAAAAGATGGTTTGTATCCTCGCTTTCCCGTTTGCATGTGAAAACTCATTTTAAAGGCTTGAAAGAGAGTCTAAAACTACATCTCGTTTTCCTAGCATGTTTAGCTTATACTGCATGCTTGTCTAGTTTCTGCTGAGCTTTGGCTCATGGTGTGGGATTTGATTTTCTTCAGGTACCGGTCACGCAGATTAATCTAGAGGTGCTAGAGAGGTGAAAGAGCTGTAGTCTTTCTTTTTGTTCTTTTGTTTCATGTATGTTGTAACATGTTTTCCTAGTGTTAGAACCGTGTAATGTATTCCGTTTGGCGATTATATACAATGCATGTATGGTTTTATTTTGAGAGTATGTTCTCCGGTTGGGTTATGTTGTTTGTTTGTGGGTGTTTCACGTGACCCGGAGTTTGGGACGTGACAGATTGGTATTAGAGCTCTGGGTTTGAATTCCTAGAGCCGTGGGAAGAGGGTGCATCGCCGTGAGAGGTTGATTACGTGTGCTTGACTACAAGTGTTTAGATGCTTGAATAACATGAATGTGTTACATGTTAAGCGTGAGAATGATGTGTATATCTGAGCATGGGGGTTGAACTATGGGATTGATTAGTCCTGCCTTTGGGCGTTTGGATTAACAAACTTGGAAGCCATGTTAGAAATGCGTTTAGTTGACGTGATTTCTAGTAGATGATCTGAGTAGGTTATCCAGATTGACGCGTCATTCTTGTCGGTTCTCCTCGGTATGTGGGGTTTTTTCAGCATGAACCTATGTGACTATGTGTTAGCATGCTTATGTGATTAGTATTTATGTTCATGCGATGTGCTGTGTCTTATGTTCTTTCATATAGACCTGATGTTTACACGGAGAGGGTGAGGCTGAGGTCGAGGCTGCTTGGAGTTGGTGATGGACTCCATGGGTGGTTTGCTGTGTTGAGGCAGCAGTTGGTAAGGATGTGAGGTTGGGGTGAGTTGTAGATCTCGTCGTTGAGATAGTTGGCCATTGTTTAGGATTCCTGACCTTGTTTGACTATATCCTATGAGTGGTTTGGCTGACCATCTCGTGTACTTGTGTCGATTGTGATTGGCTAGATTGTTTTCATTTAACCTTGTGGTGAATTTCGGGGACAAAATTCCTTTAAGGGGGTAGAGTTGTGAGACCCTGACCCGTTTTCTTTTTTTGGTGTTTTTCGACGCGCATTTAGTGTTTTTGCTTTAGCATGTTTTAAATACTTTTTATGCATGTTTGGGTTTAGAAATACATGCGGGGTTGGTTCCCGGGGCCGTTAGGCGCTGTGATGCGGGTTTAAAAAAAAATATTTTGGAGGCCTATAAATATCTCGCGTTAGATATTTTTCAAACTTCTCAGCTAAGTTTTCTTTTTTCTCTCTATCTTCTCTCTAACTTCTTGGGGGCCCGGGGCTCAGTTTTTGGCAATCCAACAGCGGATCCTTGCTATTGGCATGATGGGCTACGCGTTCATCCGGACAAAATTTTATTCTTGTGAAGTTTAATTTTGCACGTAGATCGAGGCGCCAAGTTTTTGACTCAACGAGATAGGATCCTAGACTCTAATGTCTTATAAGGGTGTTACGTTTAATCGTGGGTGTTTTTACCGGTTGAAAATGCATGAAAAATCGATTTATGTTTCAAGAAAATCGGATTTTTGTTTAAAAAGGAGGTTTTGTGTTGTTTCAGCTGGATGAAATCGGGTTTTGGGGTTTTTTGTTTGGTGGTTCTTGATGTTTTGGGCTCCTGTATGTCCGTGGGTGTTAAACATATGTGAATCGGTAGGTTCATAAGTGTTTTGAAGTATCATAGTGGGTGTTGGAGAGTTTGGGGGCTTAAAACATCAAGAACAGGAAAATTTGAGTTTTTCTCGCGTGGTAGCTCGTTCGAGCGCCCGATGTTCGCTCGAGCAGACTGGTTGCGCAGGCCGTTTTGTTTTGGTGATATCTCCCTCGTCCGGACTCGGAATTGGGTCGTTCTTGTACTCAAATTGAAGCCCCAAAAGGCTTCTTTCCAATGAAACCTCTCTCACATTAAAATTCATTTTGTAAAAAAAGTTATGACCGAAAGAGTGAGGGTATGTCAAAATTTCTTAACCATTTTTCACCCGTTTTTGGCCAAACATTTGGGAAAGATTGTTTTTCATCCTTGGTGGAGCTTTTTATCAAGTTTCTTGTTTCTTGGGGCATTGCGGGTTTGTGTTAGGCATGTGTGTGCGTCGTGGGTTGTGTAGGGCGTGTGTTGGGCATGTGAGAGTTCGTGTTGGCCGTGTTGAGCGTGTGTGGTTCCGTGTTGGCCGTGTTGAGCGTGTGTGGTTCCGTGTTGGCCGTATGTGGGTTTGTGTTGGACGTGTTGGGCCTGTGTTGGTCTGGGTTATGATGTGTTGGTGGTTCGGTCCTTGGTTTTCAATTGGTTTTCAATAGTACTCGGTTGATTGATTATGGGATTAGTCGACTGAAATACTGTTGGATTCTCTTTGGGGTTCGGTTGGTTGTGTTGTGGCTTCGGAGGTCGTGTCGTGATTGTGGCGCCGGGATTTAGGGATTTTGAAAGTGTTTCAAAAATAAAAAAATTCAAAGATGTTTGAGAAATCTTTTAACACATTGAAAACTAAATTTTAAAAACCCTTTTTGTTGAAAATGGAGTCGCCACTTAGTTTTTGAGAAAAACTAAGAAAAATAAAGATGACTACTGATCTTGAAAAATGTTTAACCAGATAAAGAGGGTTCGGGGCCAAGGTACGAATCGAAAAAAGTGTTAGGCACCTCGTTCGCCCAACCAAAAGATTAGCCTCTACTAATCATCATTGGTTCTTTAAAAGAATTTTTCAAATGCATGCAAATAAAGAAAATTGAGGTAAAGAGAAAATATCCAAAATCGAATATAAAAAATACATAATATACGTATATAGAATGCTAAATAAAGTAATTATCAAAAATAAAAATCTTAAGTCCTACGGCATGCAATTTCTAATTAAAGGATACATGGAACACTCCTACATGCGATTTCACAATGATAATCTAAACTAGCATGATTTGAATAAAAGAACGAAAATATGCAAAGGGTTATTAAAAATTACCTAAATATGATTTGTTACAAAAGATAAATTAAACTATTCTAAACATGCCTTTAAAGAAAATAACCAAAATATGCATTTCACAAACATTCAATTAGAAAGAATAATATGAACATGATAAATACTAAAATGAAAGGTGTACAGAAATTTTAATTTTTTTAAAAGAAAGAAAATCTATTAACAAAGGAAACCAAAATAAAGGTGTTTTAACAAAAAAGAGTTTGAGAAAGAGAAGAAAATAAAGAAGAAGTTTGTAAAACAAAAAGAGGTCGAATGAAAAGGTTTAGAAAATACTACTAAAAGAGAAACTAACTATTTATATTTTATACTTTGAGAAAGAAAATAAGAGAACAAAAGAGAATTAAACTATTAGGAAAATAAGTTTAAGAGACTTTTTGTGATTTTTTGGATTTTAATGAAAATAAAAGAAAAAGAAAGATAAATTTTTTTGCTAAACAAAGAAAGAAAATGAAACTTTATAAGAAAAACAAATACCAACATTTAAAAGAAAAGACAAAAAAAAGAAAATAAAATAAAATGGGATATTATAAGGAAATTTAAAACTAATGCTAGAGAAAAAAAAATAAAAAGAAATTACACTAATATTGATGGAAAATGAAAAGAAATGAAAGATAAAAGCTAAAAAAAAAGGAACATTTAAGCTAATAGAAGAAAATAAAGAGGAGCATTAGCATTAAAGAAAATAAGTGGGATATTAAAAAAGAAGGTAAAACTACATTACAAGAAAAGAAAAAGAAAAAAAATGTTAGAAAAGAAAATTATATTGCTAAAAAAGTGAAAAAGAAAATAAATGCTAATAAGAGAATTTTAAACTAATATTAACAAAAATAAAAGGACGTTGGACTAACATAGAAAGAAAATAAGCACTTGAAATTAAACTAATTAATAAAGAAAAGCACAACTATTTAATTCAAATGTGAACGTAGTATTGGCAACTACATTCACATAAATGTAAGTGCATTGTAATAACAATTAACAACATTAATAAGCTGTAATTACTAAGATATGCTAGCACTAATTTAATGAATGCAAAATAAAAAAAAATTACAATGTGCTAAGTGTGAGTGTGAGGAAATTAGTAACTAAATAGTTAAAGAAGATAACCAAATTAAATAGGATTAACAATGTAAATGAAAGAAAAATGTGAATTGAAATTAAATTTTAACCCGATCACTACAAGAGAGAGGGAATGGAGTTAGAAGGATCAGGGATCTAAACAAGGTACCTAGATTATCGGAGAATCCTCAAGTTAGGGATGTACTTCAATGGGCTAATCCTCGATTGGTGATCAAAGCAAGGCTTGCAATGTAGGCATAAAAAGTCTCGGATCTCAGTATTTCGGCAGGGCTTCGGCATCGGGGCTCGGAATTGCTCGGCAACTCGACAGAACTTCACTCTCAAAACCTGTCACTCCAATTCTATCCTGAAAAATGTACCAGAGGTACGATATTTATAGAGCTCTTCAGCCAATGAGATATTTTCACGTTTTTGGGACACGTCAGGCTATTTGGAGTTGGCAGTCGCCATATTGTACATAGCGGTTGCCATGTTGAAAGAAGTTTCCAAAGGGTTCTATTGGCGGTCGCCACAATGAAATTTGGCGGTCGCCATTATGAAAGCTGGCGGTCGCCACTTTTGGCTAGGGTTTCCAAGAGGTCCTATTGGCGGTCGCAGCAATGAACCTGGCGCTCGCCTTACTTGGGCAGCAGTTTTCGATGGTTCGACAAAATTTCATTGGTTTGAAGTTTTGGGTTCAAATACCGAGCTTGGATCACTTCCTGATGATTGAACTAAAGCACCATTCCAGCTGTTTTCATCATCGAATTCACCTAAGATTAGGCGGGGCCAAATTGGGGTGTCTATAGTTGCCCCTCTTTGATATAATTTGCATAGCAATGCGTGAAGCAAGTTATATCAAGGACCCAGAGACGACAACCATTTGACTGAGCCATCAATCGTAGGCCATAAGCATACAAGCATGCGTAAGATGTTGGTCGTACGCGAATTTTCGTCAAGCTGCCTACGTACCCCTTTGCTAGGGATCAGACCAAAACGTAGTTCATGAGGCAAAATGTAAAAATGATGCATGACAAGTACAGTATAATGTAATGCGAGTCAGTTTAAGGTCATGATGAGGACCGACGAGCCAGTTTTAGGGTCATGAAGAGGATCGACGAGCCAGTTTAGGATCGTGGGGAGGATCGACGGGCCAATTTAGGGTCATGAGGAGGACTGACGAGGCAGTTTAAGGTCGTGACGAGAACCGACAAGTCAGTTTAGGGTCATGAGGGGGACTAGCGAGCCAGTTTAAGATCATGAAGAGGACCGACGAATTAGTTTAGGGTCATGAGGAGGACCGGCAAGCCAGTTTAGGGTCATGAAGACGACCGACGAGTCAGTTTAGGATCGTAAGGAGGACCGACGAGTCAGACATCAAATTAATAGGACGAGTTAAGACCTAAAAATTCAAGACGAGGTGATAAAGAATAATTAAAAGCTAAGTTACGGCTTAAAATTAAACTTATCGGGAATAATAACTGTGAATTAATAGGTCATGTTTAAGACCTCAAATTTCGAGACGAGACGCGAGTTAAAAGCCAAGTGTGGCTTAAAACTAAAGTTTATCGAAGAGAGAAAACACCTTAAAAAGATAGGGGTTTAAAAACTCACCAAATTATTTTTGGAATTATTTCTAAACACAAGATTTTCTCAAAGTATTTTTAAGAAAGACCCGAGATTATAAAAGTATTTTTGTAAAGCTCCAAAAGTCATTTTTAGAAACAAACACACACACAAAAATAAAAATTTTAAAGTAAAATAATTAAAGATTTTACGTTTTCTAAAAATTATTTTTTCTTATAATGGAAAGAGAAAAACCTACATTAATAAAATTGATGCACATAAAGAAGACAAGTAAAAACATATATAAAGAGCTCGAAACAGCCTCTCTAGAAACCCTAAAATGTCATAATGATTAACTTACACGATGTGACTTTTGGCAACCGGCGGTCGCACAGACCAAACTCCTCTGACATGGCGGCCGCCGGGTAAAAACCCCTACGTCATGGAGGTCGCCATGTGTCCCTTCACTGACATGGCAGTCGCTCACTTTAGAAGTGGCGACCGCTAACTCCAAGAGCGCATAAGGCTCCCAGGGTCGCGCGGGTCTGGTTCATTCGCACATTCTACTCACTCTCTCTAGTGCTTCTATTCTCTCTCGTCTCACTCTCAAACATTCTTTGTTCCCAAGCTTTCAAGCTTTCACACCATGTTCACCCTTTTATTTGTGATTCTCTTCCTCTTCATAGCGGGTCACGGCCATGGAGATGATGATCCTGGGGCGCGACAGGGCCTCTATGCTGCTGGGAGCTCTTCCATGGGTGTCCTTCTTGTTAGCAGGGTTACTTCCACGCAGCCCACTCCTGCGATGGACGCCCTGGTACTCGAGGCGGACCGTGCCTCCCATCGAGCTGCTGAGGAGGCACAGGCAGCCGCCGAGGCACAGGCTGCTACGATGCTGTTGTTGAGGCCGCTGTGGCCGATTTCTTAGATCCTGACGCAAGAGAGGGTTGTCTGGTGCCCTTCGACCCTCATACTTACGCTTCAGCTACCTATCGCGTGGTTCCGCGCGGGATGAGATGCTACGAGCCTCCTACTGATGCGGTTGCTGCTGACGTTCTTCTGCGGGAGCACGACCATCATATGTCTCGCCAGCGCCCATCGGTAAGTTTCCCAAATTTACTATTTCAAAGCATATTATATCTCAAACGTAGACGCATGCCTATGGTCCCCCATATGATGATGTGATTCGATTATGATGATGAATGATGATTTATTTTGATGTGTTTGATGAATGATTTTGATGATGTGGATGATGATTGGGATTTGAACTTAGTTTCGGTACTTAGCAATGGAGATTAAAACAGTAGGAATACTTATGATTTGAACAAACAATGAAATGGGCAATTATTTAAAAAGGCTTGAATTTTTATTTTTATTTTTAGAAAAAACATAAAAAATTAAGGGGAATAATTTTTGTTTTTGTTTTTGTTTTTGGGGCTAGTTATGAAAAACTAAGGGGAGAAAATTTTCAAAAATTTTAGAATTTTTTTAGAGGGAATTTTTTTTGTTGACCATTTTTTTTTTTCAAAACTAAAAAGGGGCATTTTCGAAAAAGTCTCGAAAAATTAGGGAAAATTTTAGAAAGTTTTAGAAAATCCTAGAAACTTGAGGAAAATTTTTGAAAAACTTTTCAGAAAATCCTAAAAACTTGAGAAAAATTTTAAGAAAATGTTAGAGATTTTAGGAAGATTTCTAAAAAAAATTTATTTTTATTATTTATTATTTATTTTATAATTATTTTTTTTAGAAATTTGGGGTAAATTTTTGAAAATTCTTAGGAAATCAATCCAAAAAAGTTAAGGCAAAAGGAACAAAACACAAATATCAAATGGAAGAGATTTTTATTATTATTATTATTTTATTTATTTATTTAGAATGATTAATACAACAAGATAGAGATTTGTCTAGCGCACCAGGGCTTGGGATTCCTAGTCTTTTACTAGGACGTGCAAAGCCAAAGGACCGACACTTACACAAGAACCTAGGGTTAGGAAGATTTGCTTGGCGCACCAGGACTTAGGGTGCCTAGTTTTCTAGGGCTTGAGAGAACTAAAGGGTCGTTACTTACACACGAACCTAGGGTTTTGCTTTCAGATATTTTTTTGCATTTTGCTTGCTCGATCTGTTCTTTACATATTCTCTGCCTTTCTTCTTTTCAGGTTGGTCATTGTTTTAGAGGCTTCGGAGGTTCTGCCTTCGGAGAGGTATTGGAGTGGTATGATGCCCTCCCTGCTCCTAGCCGGGCCATTATTGATGCCTTCGGCTTTGTTCGATTCATACCCCTGTTGGGTAGGACGAGCAATGATCGCGTCTGGCTGATGGCCCTAGCAGAGCGGTGGTGGGATACCACCAATACCTTCCACTTTACTACTTTCGAGGCAACTTTGACACCTCTAGACTTCGCACTTATCACTGGCATCCGGGTTGGAGGAGCCTCTATTCCGTTCGACCCGACCATTGCTGGTTCTACCGACACGCTGATGTACTTCTTTAGAGCTATTCCCGCTTAGATGGATTGCGACAGAGTCTGGTATACCTGGTTCTTCGAGCAGTTCAGACATTTTTAGTGCACCGAGCCTCGTCACTTCGAGTGGGTCGCCCAGAGTTTTCTAATGTATATGTTCGGTACCTCCTTGTTTTCAAACAAGGAGAATACCGTACATTTGTACTACCTGGGTGCCCTCACTCGTCTAGATCGGGTTGCTTCGTATAACTGGGGAGGCGCTACTCTAGCTACTCTTTACAGCTTTATGCGGACCTTGACCCGATTCCCCCAAGAGCTCAGCATCGGGGGATACTGGAGGGTCTGGGAGGTATGACTTAGTTTCTGTAGTTCTCCATTCATTTCTGTCATCTGCTATTATCTGCTTGCTGACATCTTCTTCCTTGCAGTTGTGGACTTACGAGTTCCTCGGGCTTCACGTCCTGGCGAACTCCTCAGCAGACCCTTCAATTATTCCCCGAGCGGCCCGGTGGTCCAGAGGCCTAAAGGAGAAGAAGGCTGGAGGAAAGGACATAGACTGCTTTCGGGTGTCCTTAGACCGGCAGACCCCTGACCAGGTATCATTATTTCTTGCTTACTGCACTGTACATTGCTCTCTGCATTATAATGCTCATTGCACTACATCGCACTGTACTGTACTGCTTCTATTTTTTTTACCCTGCACACTGATTACTGTACACTGGCTGTTATCATACACTGCACTGTTCACCGCACTCTGTAGGTTCACTGGGACATTTGGAGTGGGATAGAGGATCGGGCTGGCGCAGAACTGATGCGCAGTCGGGATATTGCTTCCAGACGAATCCTACTGGAGGGTCCATTTGGATGGGAGTACTATCTAGGTGAGCGGGTAGTTCGCCGGTCGCTTGGCCTGGATCACTTCTGGATCCTAGTGGTTCCTCCAGCCTGTATGCGTCTGACCGATCATTTGAGCCGGGTCGACCTTCTCCTAGAGCTGGTGGCGGAGGGAGACTACACTACCTGGGCCCGAGCACATCTATTAGGTCCTCTAGGACCCAGCCCAGCTCCCCCTGGTGGTAGGAGAGGACGGGCGCTGGAGGTTGCTGATTTCGGAGCCGCTGGAGTTGCTGCTGCCAGAGCTGCTGCCGCTGGTGATGCTGTTGGTGGGATAAGGGGTCTAGAGATTCTATGGGAGATCCAGATAGTAACATATGGCTACCCCTTCCCTCTACCGGTTCCTATTCCGCCAGCACCTGAGTTCAGGGCTGAGCTCAGTCAGGTTTGTCTTTGTCCTTTCTCTATTCAATTGATTGCTTTCTTTACTTTACTTAAACTGCCTCACTTTCTTTTTACAGGTTAATCAAGCGTGGCTAGATCATATGCTGCTGGTTTTTACAGGTCAAGGAACATTGATCCATCAGCTTGATGCCACTGTGCGAGCGGTCGGCATTACTTTTACTCCAGCAGCTATAGTAAGTGTCTTCATGACTCCTTTCAACCTTTCTGTTTCTTTTCATGTACTCTGTTCTGATCTTTGTTTTCCTCTGACAGCCTCCGGTACCAGCTGTTGGCAAAGTACCACCGTGGGCAACTGCTCCTTCTCCTGCTCCAGCCCCAGCCTGAGGTCGTGGTTCTCGTGCTGCCTCCTCCAGAGCTCGCTCCCGAGGATCTATCTCTTTTGCCCGAAGCCATTCTAGAGCCATATCTTCTTCTTTAAGTAGCGATGGAGATGACTATATTGAGAGGCCCTTTGAGGACGTGAGCTAGGACGAGGCCGGTCCTTCCTCCCACCGGGTTCGTCCCAAGCATTTGTGAGAGAGAGAGCTTTCTCCCTCCCTAGTTTCATTCTGGTACATTTATTTTGATAGGGCTGCGTGCCCCAGTTTGACATATTTACATACATTTACTTGATCCATGGGCCTGCGTGCCCCGATTTTACAATTTATTGGGCCTAGGCGCCCCAGTTTTTATTCTGATACATTTTATCACTTTCTGATATATTGTGGGCCTTCATGCCATTTATTGCCTTATATCCATCTGCTTATATGGTTCTCTACTCAAACTGTCATGGATGCATAGTTCAGATGCCATAACTAATACAGATCACATAAACTGCAAACTGACACACACCCGCCATGTTCAAACATGGCGGTCGCCATAATATAACATGGCGGTTGCCATTTTCCACAAATGTTCACCTGGCGGTCACCCGTTTCAACATGGCGATCGCCTGGTCAAAGGAATGATGTCACTGTACTATGCTTTTTAGAGTTGGCAGTCGCCAGTTCCAAGACGGCGATCGCCACGTTGAACGTACCTTTTGCCGAAATTTTGATTTTCCGCCCTTTTATGCCTTATAAATGTAGCCCTGGAGACCCCATTTTCTGTTACTCCAACTCAAATGGCTTCTTCCCTTTCTGCATGGATCGAGGCATTTTCCAATATCGAGCGTTTGAACTTTGCCCCTTTCGGTATCAACTCCTTATTTCTTCTCATGACTGCAAAGACTGATGGACCTTTGTTATGACCTTTTCGGTATCAACTCCTTATTTCTTCTCATGGCTTCTTCCCTTTCTGCATGGGATCCTCAGTCCCGTGTCTTTCGGTTCGGTCTTGAAGAGTTATGCCCCACTGTGGAGGAGTTTGTTGCTATCCTGAACTTGGCTCTGCGGAGTCCTGTTGTTGTTCCTACTTTCTCCTTTTCTGCTCGGCAACGGGTGATGCAACTCTGTGGTCTGTCTAAGATGGAGGCTTCTTTTCTAACATCGGGTGACTGCCTTGACATTCCCTGGATCATTGACAGATTTCGTCCTACCGGTGACCTTAGCGACCTTGACTTCCAGCTGCGACGTCGTTATGCTCTTTGCTTATGTTTTCTTGCTCAGTATCTTCTTATTCCTCCTAACGGGCGAGTTAGCTGTGCCCTGGTTGACATTGCTGGTCAGATGTGGATGGGGAAGGACTTTGTTCCACTTGTCTTAGCCGAGACACTGCTGGGCCTAGATGTTGTTCATCGCGGTGAAACCACTACTTTTGCTGGCAGTCCTCTGCTTCTTCAAGTAAGCCCAAGACCTCTCTCTTTATTAAAGCTTTCTGCCAGGCCTTTCCCTTACTGATCTAACTTTCACTACAGATCTGGCTGATGGAGAAAGTGAATCTTATATGGAAGCCACCTACTGATAGACACAGCGCTGCAGCTTTCCTCTATTGCCCCTATTATTACATATATGACACCGAAGCGACCTGGCGGCAGTACCTTTATTCTCTGACTGGTCCAGATATTACTTGGCAGTGCCCCTGGTGGCGGATCTGTGCCATGACTTTGGCTACCATGGATCACCCTGGTGTTTTGCTCGTTGGTCTGTGTCAGACTACTTTCTATTATTCCCATAAGATCATGCGGTAGTTCGGTCGCATTCAGATCATCCCTCACAACATCCAAGGTCGTTTATCTTCATCTGTACTACGGCCCTGTTTCTAGCATTGTATCAGGAAGTCTGGCCATGCCGCTCATTGATGGAGATGCAGGAGCTACAATGTCCCGAGCTTTCTGTTGAGTACAAGACATGGCTAACACAAGACAGGGAGAAGAAGGATAAAGAAGAGGGGAAACAGACAGCGAAATGGAGAAAGATTTGAGGCCTCCTGCTTTGTTTTAGAAAAACATTATAGCTTTCTTTTGTTTTATTTGTAGAGTTTGGGACTTGTGTGCCCTCCCTTTTATTTTCAAAAACTTTGTAACTCTAAAACTAAAGTAATGACAAATTCCCACTTCATATTTAAGATAGTTCAAATTTATCCAAAGTTTGAATGACTTTGTTATCAAAATTCAAAAATAAATTTGCGTTGGTCTTACTCAGATTCTAAGATGGTTAAAAACAGAGAATGTGGCCGGACTTCTTAAAAGAAGCTGCTTACGTATCCCAAAAAGGTGGAATCAGGCCAAAACATAGGTCAGGCTGGCTTGGTTTACGCTCGGGTATTGACGCTCTCCTTTTGTGACGCCCTAATTTTTGCCAAGGTCTCCCTTTCGGGTTTTCGGCCTTACAGGCTGCTCTAACTTTTGCCTGAGTTGCCTTTTTGGTTTTCAACTCAGCGAGCTTTTAATTTCTCTTTATTTTTACCTCAAGGATAGTACTTTTTGAGCTGATCGAGGTTAACTATAGTAGGGAACACATTGTCGTCCAAATCCATGATAATAACTGCACCACCGGTCATGATAGCTTTGATGAGAAACGGTCCGGACTAGTTTGGCTTGAACTTGCCTCTTGGGTCAAAGATAGGAGCTCTGATTTCCTTAAGAACCAAATCTCTCTCTCTGAGATCCTAGGTCTTGACCTTCTTATTGAATGCTTGGGCTATCCTCCTTTGGTAACCTTGTACATAAAACAGAGCTTGTAATCTTCTTTCATCAAACAAGTGCAGCTACTCCATTTGGTTCCTCTACCATTCTGCTTATGAAATACTAGCCTCAACCACTACTCTTAGTGAAGGGATTTCCACCTCAATGGAAAGCACAGCTTCCATTCCATACACTAAAGAGTATGGCGTAGTTCCGGTTGAAGTTCTAATTGATGTTCGGTATCCCCAAAGTGCAAATGGTAGATGTTCTGGCCAATCTTTGTGTGAGTTGATTGTCTTTTGCAGAATTTTCTTGATGTTCTTATTTGCTGCCTTAACTGCTCCGTTGGTTTGCGGCCGATATGGTAAAGATTTGTGAGCCATTATTCGGTATTCTTCGAAAAGATCCATGACCTCCACTTGAAAATGTGAACCATTATCTGAGATAACCTCGTGTGAGACTCCGTACCGGCAGATGATGTTTTGCTTGACAAACTTAGCAACATGGGAGGCTTTCAATACTGAGTAGGAGTGTAACGATCCGGTACAAACCCTAGTTGTAACAACCCAGTTGATAATGACCCGTGTAAAGACCCAACCCAAACCCTAATATTAGTGACGAATAGTCCACAAGGCTATAGAACACGGAAGAAATTCAAAATACTAACTCGAATCGAAAATTCTAAGTTCGATCCGGAAACCCCAAAAAGGTCCAAAACTCAGGCAATAAAACCCTTGTACCTGGAGAATCTCCTAACATTCTAAATAAAGTAAATATCATAAAATAATGAATTAAAAATCAAAAATTCTCATAAATAGGGTAAAATGACCGTTTTGCCCCTAGTACAACAAAAAGCCTTAAAAATCTAAATTTTGACATATGGATACGCTAAATCAAAGATTTAAGTACAATTATGTAGTAAAAGACAAAATAAATTCAAAAATGCCAAAAATGCCCCTTAGTGGCCGACCACCTTGGGATGTGGGCCAAAAAGTGACTTTTTGCATCTTTTTTTGCTTTAAAAGATGAGAAATGTATTAAATGAAACATTATGATGATCCCACACTCATTGAACAAGTAATATACCTAATAATATAGTGTTATAAGTCAAAAAAAGCACACAAATTATTATTGAAGTTCATACACAACAAAATAAGTTAAAAAGTCATATACTGTTAAAATAGCTTAATTTGACTTAAAAGACTACCTCTATTTAATCAATTGCTATGGAAATTATGAAAATACATGGAAATACTATATTTCTCATAAACATATTAAAATAATAAGTCTTAGTAGAAAAAGACACCAAAAAGATATATCAAATTAGCTTTTAATATATTTTTTGCACAATAGGGGCACAAAAACTGAGGCAAACCCTTTGATTCATGGGGGATCAGATTTTTGTCCCCCAAACAGCCGCCTAGCTACTTTTAGCTTCCCAAAATCTGAATTCTAGCCTCCAAGAATTAAATGAACTTAAATCAACCTCAAATCACATTTAATGAAATGAAGAAAAAGGAAGCTTCTTGTGTACTTTTTGTCTCCCCTTGTCCCCTTGCCTTTGCCTATTTAAACTAATCCCAAACACCGCTTCTCCCCTTCAAAATTTCGTGCAGGAGAGTGAGGGACCAGACCTTCAATTGTTCTTAAGGTGTTCCATGAGTTGAGGAAGAAGAAAGAAGAAAATGGAGAAAATCGGGAAGATTTTCGAAAGCTAAGTCCAAATCAATCCTCCACCATCCTTTCATCTCTCAAACATGTAAGTAAATCCTCTAAACCTTGTACCTAATATCCCTCAAAACATCCCCCCAACACACCCCTTAAGCCTCTCAAAAATCAAGAACCGAAATCAAACCGAAAAGGCATTGTAGTTGGAAACCTAGGGGCTGTTTTGATTATGAATGATATGAGATGTTGTTGTATATTGTTATCCTTGAGTTTGATGATCTCTAAGGGTGCTGGAGTCTTAATATTTAAATTTGAAACACAATCATGCAAGGAAATAGAACCAAAACTTGATATAACATAAGTAGAGGACCTAAACCCTAAGAGGCTTGATTTTCTAGAACTTTGATATTTCTGCCCTGAGAATTGAAATGCCATAACTCAATGTCAAAAATTGATCTAAGTTTGATTTTTATGTCCAGAGTTCTATTTTTGTGTTTTCTATCATCCAAAGTTGGTTTCAACTCATTTTCATAACCAGAACTCAAGATATTACAATTTTACCAAAGTGTGTCATTTTCTGACCAGTTAACATTACTGACTTGGAAACCCTAGTTTAACATGAGGTCCGAACTTTGGTCAAAACATGAAAGTTGTAGAAAACATGTATATCTATCTACCCACAAAATATGAGAACAAACTATTGATGTTTGACAGGTCAAAACCCCTTTTAAAACCTCTGTTGCATTTCAGCCCCCGAGAAACATTCTGTCACATATTTTTATATAGCCCAAAACACCTATTTTTAGTGACCTATTCCAAAAGTGGTCTACATGAACATTGTAGCCAAAATATTTCAGTATTTTCTTCCCAAAAATCAGACCTTAAACCCTCGGGATGATACCCCAAAACCGTTTTAAACCCTCTTTTCAAAACCGGCTCTGCTGAGTTTTGGCAGCTGACAGAATCTACTTTTTAAAATGGCCAAAAAGTCTAACTTGTTTCAAACCACTACCCTTAGCTGTAAACACGAAAGTTGTAGGGAACTTGTTAAACTAGAACATACGAAAAAATGGGCTCATTTGGACTTCATTTGATACCCCAAAACGGAGAACAACAGAAGCATAATGTTGGGTAAAATCTGGAGTAAGTGCTGAACCATTTTTGCTTAATATGAAATGTTCACCCATTTGCCATAGGATTTGGCCTTGGTGTTAAACATGAGAGTTGTAGAAAATATTTCTATATAAATGGTGCATAAAAATCATAACTTAATTCCAAGTCTAGATACCCCAAAACTTTGTTGGCTCTTTTAATTTAATATTTGACTTTTGGCCCTAAAATTTGTTAAGTGTATGTTTGAGTACCTATCACTATAAGACCCGAGTTTTTATATGATTTTTGCTTTGAAATAGTTGATTAGTGCTTTTAAGAGAATGTATGATGATTTAGAAC
>JAUMHN010054158.1:0-52035 GCA_032360265.1 Heliamphora ciliata
CTTTGGCAAAGGGCTATGAATTCAGAGATAGAATCTATGTATTCCAATCAGGTCTGAAAACTTGTAGAACCACCCGAGGGGATAAAACCCATTGGATGTAAGTGGATCTACAAGAGGAAGAGAGGAGTAAATGGGAAGGTTGAGACCTTCAAAGCTAGGCTTGTTGTTAAAGGGTTTACTCAGAAAGAATGAATCGATTATGAGGAAACTTTTTTGCCGATAGCCATGCTTAAGTCTATCCGGATTCTCTTATCCATTGCTACTCATTTTGATTATGAAATTTGGCAAATGGATGTCAAGATAGCTTTCCTTAACGAAAGTCTTGACGAGTGTATCTATATGATATAACCGGACGGATTCATTGCAAAGGGCCAAGAGCACATGTTGTACAAGCTTAAGAGATCCATTTATAGACTTAAGTAGGCATCGAGATATTGGAAGACTCAGTTTGATCAAGCTATAAAATCTTATGATTTTGATCAATGTCCAGATGAGTTCTGTGTGTACAAGAAGTGTGATGGAAGCGTGGTGATCTTTCTAGTACTTTATGTAGACTATATCTTACTAATTGAAAATGATGTGGGGGCAATAACTACGGTTAAAGTATGGTTATCTGGGCAGTTCAATATGAAGGACTTGGGAGAAACCAGTCACATCCTTGGGATCAAGCTTGTGCGAGATCGAAAATAAAGGATGTTGGGCTTGTTACAAGCAAAGTATATCGATGATATCCTTGCCCATTTTAGCATGTAGGATTCCTAGAAAGGGTTTTACCCTTTCAGGCATGGAATCACTCTATCCAAGGATTAGTGTCCTTAGACACCTGATGAGATAGAGAAGTTAAAGGCGATTCCTTATGCTTCGACAGTAGAAAGTCTCATGTATGCTATACTTTACATTAGACCCGACATCTGCTTTGCCGTTGGCATGCTTAGCAGATATCAGTGTAATCCAAGGCAGGAGAATTGGACTGCGATAAAGAATATAATCAAGTACTTGAAAAGGACTAAAGATTATATGTTGGTTTACCAGGCAGACTGTAATAACCCGAACTCAAGATACGAATAAAAAAGAAAGAACATCTCAAAAGAAACAAAATCTCGAACCTAAGTTCGGTAAGAAAAATCGGCCCGATCGTTTAAGCTTTTTGAGCCCGAGACCCGGGACAGAGTGGGAACCACACCAGCATGTATTAAAACCCTAATGTTGAGGATAAGAATTCAAAATTTGAAGTTCAAGTCATTTAAAACGAGAGCTACGCTCGAAAAGTCAAGAAATGAACCAATGTGAAAATACCCAAATTTTTCTCCTACAATTAAATAAAGAAAATTATTTTGATATATATATATATATATATGCACTCAAGTGGCTCGTCACCTAGGAGTTTGTGCCAAACTTAGTGGCCAAGTTTCATCAAACTCAAGTTAACTTTAAAGTAACTAAGGTTAGTTAATCCATAGTTAAGGAAACTTTCTAAGAAGCTTCCTATATGACTTTTAGCTATAAAAGGGGACCCAACCCACCACTTCTTCCTCTTGAATTTCACGTCAAGTGTCGTTCATCGGTAACCCTTATGCACCCAAGTCTTGTTGATAATCCTATTAGAAATTTAATCACAGAAAATACCTTTATCCTTAAGTTTTCATGCCTCAATGAAAACAGGTATTCGCATTTGATTCTCCTCCGATTCAAATCGGCCTCCTTGAACTAACTCTTTTTTCGTAGAACTCGATATCAATTCTTTGTTAATTACCCATTCCAAACATTCGACGTTGATAAAATCTTTGCCATCGTTCATCTTCTCTCAATTCTGAAACCACAATCAATTGCAGTGATTTTGTGAATTCTTTGTACACTCTTGAAATCATTATCAGGGAAGTAGACTTGGATACTTCAATTGAAGTACGTTTGGCCGACGTAATTTCAGGACAGATATCTAGTTTGGCTTCCCATTACTTAACATCTCTTTTATCAAAATCAGATAGTACTGAGTTAGTTCCGAGGATATTTGTTTAAGTATTCTTTACTGTCCTCCTCTTATTTCACCTACATTTGAAACGCAATAACCACTTAATTTGTATCAACGGTGACTGCCTTAACCATGACCAATTGACCTCATCCAACCTATTTTTTGAACCATTTGGGAATCTTCCCTTGAATCTCGATAAAGGATTTATTCATCTTCTCTAAGCCATTCTAACCCTTAGCCATATTTCGTGCAGTCTAGTACATTATTCGAAATCCTTGACTAAACATTTGACCACTCACCGCCCCAGATCGCCTCTCCTAAGACCAAGATTGTTGAGAAATGATAGTTAATAGAGCTTAGCGCTTTCACTAGAAAATCGGATCGTGCACATCCTCAGAAGAATCACCCGGTACATCATCGAGTCGCAAAGCAGATCTCTTCCTGGAGTTAAAGCACATAATGTCTGCAAACATCCACGCTTAACTTGTTTTCAAGATCAATGACCCCGACTGCAAGAATTCCTAAGTAAGGGCTCATGCAACATCTCTAACGGAGACCTACATGAAGGTTCCTATCACCATCACTGATAAAGCTTGCATGGGACCCGTAGGAGTGTGGCACATGGAAGTACAATAGAAATGCTACGGAACTTGGAAGTAACGTGGGACTATGTGGTTAAAGTCCAATGGTTTTATCCACACCTATTCTGCTAGGGTCCCTATGTGTTATGTACCTCCCTTTTTCTCATCGTTCTAAGAAAAACTTGTATCCTCAACTGGTTATGTACTTGAACATGAATGTTATGAAATACAAATGAATAAATCTTAAATTAACTCCACAAGATCCCAACACCTAAAGACAATCAAGACTTTAAAAAGATGACTCACCAGCCACAACACCTTCCCTCTTTATTCAGATGGCAAGTAAACGACCTAGCCATCAGCAGCCAGTAGATGGACCCATAAATGAAGAAGCGCCAAGGTTAATCCAGGTTTTGCATGAGCTTACCACCAGAATTAACCATCCTCACATCTGAGATAGGGCATCGTTCTTATCAAAACTCAGAAAACAACGAGCCCTTACATTCTAGGGAGGAGTTGAACCGAGAGTAGCCGAAGAATGGCTGAGAGATATCAAGAAATTATTTCACTCCATGGGAGTGTAGATCGATGCCAATCAAGTAACTCTAGTAGCATAGCTACTGGAAGGAGAGGCCGACTACTGGTGGTTTATGACCGACAACACCCAAGCTGTGGCAACTCTGACTTGGAATTAGTTTGAAGAATTATTTTTGAAAAAGTACTTCCTAGCTCCCTTTCGACAGGGACAAGTTAGAGAATTTTTGGAACTAAAACAAGGATCTATGTCAGTAACCCAGTACGTCAATCGCTTCAAAGAGTTGAGCCGATTCAATGCGACCATCATACTGGACGAAGAATCAAGGGCATGAAAGATCGGGTGGGGCCTAGAACCCTCTATCTAAACTAGAGTCTTCCACTTACAGCTTTTGACTTACACTCAAGTAATACAAGCACCCCTATTGGCGAAAACAGACTTGACCGACTCTAGAAAGATTGGAGTCAGAGAAAGGAGAATACTAGTCAAGGAGGACTACTGAGGAACAATAGGGAATTTATTCCTAAAAAGCCGTACCACCCTGCCGACAGACCAAAGCAAGAAAAGGGTCAACCTACAAGGGTAAGGCTCTACTATAAATGCGAACAGCCTGGGCATAAAATGTCACAGCGTCCACACCTAGGACAGGAGGATTGGGGAAATCAACAGTAGTAATAGAAACAACCACAACCTCAACCGGGAGGGCACAAACAACCCATCCAAGTTGCCAGGCCTATTGTCAATCAACAGAATGGGAGACGAAGATCACCCCTCAATGAAAACTAAAGGCCTCAAAAAGGTCCTAGCAACGGAGTAAGACCGATAAATGCCAAGAATGGCAACGGAAACCAATAAGTGGGAAAACAAATCTTTTCTTTACTTGATGATGAGATGGGGGTATATAAGTCATACCAGATATGTTTGTGCTGTTCAATACCTTAGTAAGAGTATTATTTCATTTGGAGCATCCCATTCTTTCATATCTTTGTCATGTATGCAACCTCTGCCCTTGGTACCCAAAGTTTTAGATCAAACTCTAATCGTCGACACACCCTTAGAATATCACATGCGAGTAGACTTTGTTTGTAGAACGTGCACGTTGAGAGTATCGACACCCTTATGACATGCGACCTGCGAGTCATGGTTTTTTTAATGAATACGGCGTGATTCTCGAAATGGACTGGCTCTCTAGACATCACGCTATCATCGATTGCCAACAGAAGAAGATATGGGCACGAGTAGAGAATGGCCCTATTCTACGGATTCAAGGAGAACGATGTGAAACCCTGACACCGAGTAACACGAAGGTGTGTAGATCAAGTAACTTCAACGTAAGATTAGCTTACATGCTTGCCGATACAAATGCTCGGTCAACCATCGAGTTACCATTAGTTGTATGTGAATATAAGGATGTAACTTTGATGAGAGCATAGTACAAATCCAAAGCAAGGTGCTCAAGAAGAAAAAAAATTCTGTTAATAGAAGCTCTAGGGTACCACCACGGAAGTAAGAAAGCTAACTTGAAGATAAGAAGGCACAATGCAAGTAAATCATTTCCAACCTTTCACACGATGAAGTACGAGACGAAATTTGTTTAAGGGGGTAGTTTGTAACAACCCAGTTCAGACCCTAGTTGTAACAACCCAATTGGTAATAACCCGTGTAAGATGCAACCTAAATTTTAGTATAAGCGACGGTTAACCGACGAGATCTTAGGTCGTGAGAAGAATGAAAATCCTAATTCAACCCAAAACGTTAATTCGATTCAAAAATCCTAAAAAGACCTAATACTCAAGAGGCAAAACCCTAATACTCAAGAGGCAAAATCCTAATACTCGGAGAAGGCTGTCAACATTTTAAATTAAGTAAATAACATGAAATATTATATTAAAAATCAAAATTTCTCGTAATTATGATAAAATGACCATTTTGGCCCTATTATAGTAACAAGTCTTAAAAATTAAAAATTTTATACATGGACACCCTAAATCAAATATTTAAATACAATTAAGTAACAAAAGACAAAATAACATCAAAAAAATGACACAAATACCCCTAGTGGCCAGCTATATTGGGATATGTGCCCAAAAAGTCACTTTTTGCGATATTTAAGCTCAAAAAAGAGAAAAAGTTATACAAATCAAGCATTACTATGACCCAAAACTTTTTAAACAATTAATATATATGATAATATAATAACATAGACCAACAAAAGAAAACAAATGATTATTTAAACTTCTTACACAATAAATAAGTCAAAAAGTCAGTTCTTGTCAGACTAGTTTAATTTGACTTAAAAGCTTACACCTATTTAATCAATTGCTATAAAAATTATGATAATTCATAAGGATACTAAATTATACATAAACATACTAAAATAATAGATTTTGGTAGGCAAAGACACCAAAAAGATATTTACTAAATTAATTTTTTAGGCATTTTCTTGCATAATTTGGCACCAAAACCTGGATTGAACCCCATATTAAAGAAAATTTTGAATTTTGAGCCCCCAAAATCTGCCCTAGCCAAAAAATCTTGCCCATTTTCTTACACAAATATTTCGTAAAAAGAACAAACCTCCCATGCAACTAATCACAAATTAAAAAAAGAAATCAAAAATTGCTTAGACCTCATAGTTAATTCCACTACCTTTTCTTCCTATAGAAACCACATTTGAAGACTCATTCTCCTCTCCTCATTTTGGACACTAAGAGAGAGAAGGACTAGAAAATTTGATCTTCAAAGAACTCCAAGAGAAGAAGAAGAAAGAAGGAAGAAGAAGGAGAAGGAAGCAGGAAGGAGAAGGGAGCTAGAAGACCTTGGGTGAAAGCTAAGTCCTACCAACCTTCTACCCTTAATCAAATCTTTCTAAGGTAAGTAAACCTCTAAAACCATCTATTAATCTTACACAAAAATCTTTTTCAACTCATCTCTTAAAATAAAAATGAGAATAAGAATCAAAATATTAAATAAAAAGGCGTTGTGATTAAAGAATATGGATTATTTGTTTCTTGTATGACATTAGGTGTGGTTGCATGTGGCTATTTTTGAGCTTAATAACTTGTATTTGTTTTGGTACTTTGATATTTATGTATAAAATACATGCTTGCAAGGAAAAGAAACTAAATCTTAACACACTATGAGCTAGGACACCAAAACCCTAAAAGGCCTAATTTTCTGGTTATTTTAACTTTTTACCTCGAACTTTGATTTATCATAACTAATTGTAGAAAAATTATCTAAATATGATTTTTATTTTCAAACCTAGATTTTGAAGTCAACTTTCATACAAAATTGGTTTGAAGTTATTTCATTGGATAGAACCCAAGATATACCATTTTTCCCAAAGAGTGTTAGATTTTGACCACCCTGAATTGCAAATATAAAAACCCTATGTTAGAATGGAAACCGAGCTTAAGTTAAACATGAAATTTGTCGACAACATGTTTATCTTACTTTCCACCAAGAAGGAGCCAAAAAGATAGATATTTGGTAGGACAAAACACTTCTCCAAACCACTCTTGTAAATTTGTGACTGATAATGCTCTCTGTCACATGTTTTTGCATGATTTGAAACCTATGTTTTTAGTGACCAAACCCACAAGTGGTTTTCATGAAAAGTGTAGATAACATAGCAAACTATTTACGAACCAAAAATCAAACCTAGATACCCTCGAATAGTCCTCCAAAATGTTTGTACATTCTCTGTTGTAACCATGTTTTGTTGAACCTTTTATAGCTGACTGAACCCGTTTTATAAAATGGGCAACATCTTTACGTTGTTTCAAATAACTAGCCTTAGTACATAACATGTAACTTGTAGGGGACATAGTAAATGAAGACATATCCAAAAATCAGATCCATATCCCTTGATTTGATGCCCCAAATCTGAGACAAACGGAGGCCTAAATTCTGTATTTTACTCAGTAAAGTTCTAAATCGTTTTCTCTCAAATGAAACAAATGACCCATTTACACTAGGATCGAGCCATAGTGTTAAACATAACAGTTGTAGGAAATACTTTTATCTAAATGGTGTCCAAAAAGTATAACTTAACTCCATGTCTGCGAACCCCAAAACACTATTATGCTTTTAAAATTGGCACTTGAACATTTACCTTAATTTTGTTAAGTGTATAGTGACATGTTATGTTGTGGGACTTAATGTGCTTTAATTAAATGGTGTTGGATGATTAGTGTATGAAAATGATTATTTGATGATTAGAATCCGTGTCTTATAAATTATAGCTTGTGTTTCATATACTTGTACTCCTTGCTTTAATGAGTTGTACCATGAGCTATACCATGCTTAGATGCCATGCTATAAATAGTTGTACATGAGACACATATTGTACATCATAGGCATTGCCATATTTTCATTTCGGCATATTGGAGTCCTTTTCGTATCTACCATTGTGGGTTGGGATATATTGAAATTGTTCTATTTCTTGAATCTTAGCCTAGGACGTCCCTAGTTGTCGGTTTTGTAAATGCTTTAGGATGTAATCCCTGTATACACCCTGGGTGTGTCCCCGATGTATGAAAATGTTTTGGAAAATTATTTATCATGGAATTTGTTAGGCACCACGGGTTCGTCACTAGCATTCTAGGTAATGACAATAAGTCCCTGATGCAATAACAATAAAGTCCTATCAAGGTAATGACAATAAGTCCCTGAATGGCACTCGACCTCAGACCGTTGCAATTTAGCAGTAAAACAGCTATGGTGTGAAGCCCAGTGATGAATTTACTATTCGCAATGAAGCAAAGATAGATTTGGTGATTAATTACCCATAAAGTCTACTATGGAGATTCCCGGCGTGGAACTCCTTTTTTTTGGATGAATGTCAAGTTGGGTACTTGCATCGCATCCATTGCATCACATACTTGTACAGTTGTTCTTATATATGCTTACCGTACTATAATTGTCAAACTTGTCTATCTCTTTAACTTAAATTTGTACTGGGTGCTAAATGATTTGCGTTGTGGAACATTTTGCTGTGAGAATAGTTAGAAGGTTTAGAGTGTTTTCTTTTGGGCTTTAACTCATGGCATTCGTGCCATAGGTGAGTATGATGAGTTCATTGAGGAAGTCGCCCCCAAAGAAGAAGACAAAATTGAAGAATAGGGTGATTGGCAGAAGCCAGCGGACCCCGACAATGCTAGCTAAAGAATTGAATTTTTACCTTTTATTCTTTTTGTTCAGTTTTTACATGCTCATTGTAAGATTTTGTTAATCTTTTGCGAAACTGTAAACGTTATGTATTTTTGATCAGTTCACAATTCTTAATGAAGTAATATTTATTATTTCTAAATATGAATGAATGGCTAGAATATTCTCCTTATTTATACTTATGTATGTCCTGACGTGTTCGGAGGACGAGGCGTCACAATGGATATACTCGCGACCGAGGCTGAGCGGTCCTTACTTTGCGCTACCGAAGATCAGGATAGAATAGCATGGGTAGCAGTATCGGCACAGGCAGCTACATATTAGGCAACTATCGAGGCCGAGATTGTTGGTTTTCTCGATCCACACGCCGGCGAGGGCGTCCTTGCTAACTTTGACCCACTTACTTATGCTCCTGCACCCCACCATCAGGGTTCGAGCGGGATGAGGCATTACGAGCCTCCAGTCACTGCCATTGCTGACGATGTTCTTCTTCAAGATCTTGAGTAGCATCTCTCGATTCGACGTCCTACGATAGGTTCTCCAATCACTTCATTTTTTATCAAAGCATGCTTTACCTTCATTGTTTCGAACATAGATGCATGTTTAGGATCCCTTGTTACTTGTAATGTGTACGTATTGGATTTGGAAATTACCTCAGTTGAACAATTGATATTGAGATCTGTTACCCAACTAGACATTAAAATATGTAACCATAATATTAAAAGGACAAACTTGGACATCGAACTGTAAACTAGATAGGTACCTGTGCAACTGGAGATTCTGGACAAAATGTAGGCACATTATTATTAAGGTTTTGATACAAATAGGGGGTGGTTTTTAATTTTTTTTAATTTTTTTCAAAAATCTTAAAATCTAAGGGGGAGATTTTTCATTTTTATTTTATATTTTTAGAAAATCACAAAATCTAAGAGGGTGGTTTGTCCTCTTTATTATTTTTAGAAAATCATAAAATCTAAGAGGGTGGTTTTTTATTTTTATTTTTTAGAAAGTCACAAAATCTATAGGGGTGGTTTTTCATTTTTATATTTTTAGAAAGTCACAAAATCTAAGGGGATTTAGAATAAAGATTTTCCTAGCGCACTAAGGTTTAGGGTGCCTAGTCCTCTAGGACTTGAAAGAACCAAAGGGTCGTCATACACACACGAATCTCACGTTTGAAAGATTTTCCTAGCTCACCAGGGCTTAGGCTGCCTAGTCTTCTAGGACTTGAAAAAATCACACGCACACGAAACTAGGGTTGAAAGATTTGCCTGCCTCACCAGGGTCTAAAGTGCCTAGTCTTCTAAAGCTTGGAAGGACCGAAGGTTCGTCACACACACACAAACCTATGGTTGAAAGATTTGTCTAGCTCCCTAGGGCTTAGGATGCCTATTCTTCTAGGGCTTGAAAGAATCGAAGGGTCGTCACATGCACACAAACCTAGGGTTGAAAGACTTACCTGGCTCACTAGGGCTTAGGGTGCCTAGTCTTCTAAGGCTTGAAAGAACCAAAGGGACGTCACACACACAAGCCTAGGATTTGAAAGATTTGCCCGGCTCACCAGGGCTTAGGGTGCTTAGTCTTCTAGGGCTTGAAAGAACCAAAGGGTCGTCACACACACACGAACCTAGGGTTTGAAAGATTTACCTGGTTCACCAGGGCGAAGGGTGCCTAGTCTTCTAGGGCTTGAAAGAACCAAATGGTCATCACACACATATGAACCTAGGGTTTGAAAGATTTTCCTGGCTCACCAGGGCTTAAGGTGCCTAGTCTTCTAGGGCTTGAAAGAACCAAATGATCATCACACACACACGAACCTAGGGTTGGGTTATTTCTTTCCTTTTTCTTTCATGTTTTTTGCATTCCACTTGATTTGACTGCTTTTATTTCATCTTCTGACCATCTTTTTACCTTTAGGTTGGTCAGTATATCCGATGATTTGGCGATTTTGGTTCAAGTAACGTGCTAGAGTGGTACGCTGCTCTCCCTGCTCCTAGCCGGGCCTTCATTGACGCCTCTCGCTTTGCTCGGTTCTTACCTTTGCTGGGTAGGACCAGTAATGACTGGATCTGGTTGACTGCTTTTGCAGAGAGGTGGTTGGATACCACCAACACTTTTCATTTCACCACCTTTGAGGCCATGCTAACACTGCTCAACTTTTTCATGCTGATAGGCATCTGAGTTGGAGGTGCTCCCATACCATTTGACCCAGACATCGCCTGCTCTACCGATGCTCTGACGTATCTCTTGGGCACTGTATCGGTCTAGATGGATAGAGACCGAGTCAAGTACACATTCTGTCATTTTTAGTGTACCGAGCCCTGCCATTATGAGTGGGTTGCCCACGCTTTCTTACTGTACATGTTTGGTACCTCCTTGTTCTCGAACATGGAGAATACCATACATCTTCATTATCTCGGCACCTTATGTGTTGACCGGGTGTCTACATATGATTGGGGAGAAGTTGCTCTCTTGACACTGTATGGCTCGATGCAAGCCTTGACCCGATTCCCTCAGAAGCGCAGCATAGGGGGATACTGGAGGGTCTGGGAGGTACGTCTTAGTTTCTATACATTATTCATTTATTTCATCTGTTATCTATTATCTGCTATTCTACTGATGCATTCTCTTTACAACTATGGACTTATGAGTTCCTCGGGATACATGTTTCGGTGAACTTTTCTGCTGATCCTCTAATTATCCCTCGTGCTGCTCGGTGAGCCCACAGGTTGATGAAGAGGAAGAGTGGAGCAAAGGACTTGGAGAGATTCCAGGCATCTTTGGATGGACTGACTCCCGATCAGGTACCACTTCTTGCTATATTCTCAACTTATTGTTTACTGCTTTTTCTATTCACTAATCACTGCTTACCGTACTACACACTGTTCTGTTCACTAATTACTACTTACTACGCTACACTGTTCACTATTCTTTGATCACTGTACTGTTCACTATTTGCTGATCACTGTTATGGTTACTGAATTTTTACAAGTTCACTGGGATGTCTTGAGGGGGATGAAGAGTCAAGCTGGCAAGGACTTGATGTGACGCCCCGTCCTCTGGACGCATTGGGACATACATAAATATAGATAAGGGGAATCTTCTAACCATTCATTTATATTTACATATCATAAATATTACATCATTAAGAGTTTTAAATTGTTCATAAGTACATAACGATTACAGTTTCACTAGAGAATTTAACAGACATTACAATACGCCCGTGGAAACTGAATAAAAGAACAAAAAGGGAGAAAATTCAAATTCCTCAAATTGCATTGTTGAGGTAGGCTGGTTCCTACCACTCACCCTGTTCTTCAAAACCTTCTTCTTTTTTAGGGGCAATTTCCTTTAAGAACTCTTTCTCCTCACTTGTGGCACGAATGCCATGAGCCAAAATCTAGAAGAAAACTCTCCGAACTCTCTAACCAATCTCACAGCATAAATTCACCACAACGCATTTCATACAACACTTAAAGCATTTATAAATCAAGAAGACAGGAAAAGATGTAAATCCTATAGACAGGTAAATATTAGATAACAAATCATGTAGGTAATGAAGAGTACAATGCAAATGCATTTGCCCAACCCAATTATAAATCAACCAATCAAATTTTTCATGACACTATTACATTCCCATACGTTAGGCTCCCGTACACCAACGTTACCGATCACGACAGCGTATAGTGAACGTTCGGCTCAAGACGTGGCACGGATCAGGACATAACATGGCTTAGGACGTACATGACCTAAAGTCGATCATACCCAACACGATAATCCGAATAGCACCATTACGTTCCCGTACGTTAGGTTCCCATACGTCAGCGTTCCCGATCACAACGGCGTATAACGACTGTTCGGCTCAAGACGTGATACGGCTCAAGATGTAACACGGCTCAAGACGTATGTGGCTCAAAGTTAACATATCCAATATAATAACCTGAATGGTACCACTACGTTCCCTTACGTTC
The DNA here is from genome assembly GCA_032360265.1 of Heliamphora ciliata. Lineage (NCBI taxonomy): Eukaryota > Viridiplantae > Streptophyta > Magnoliopsida > Ericales > Sarraceniaceae > Heliamphora > Heliamphora ciliata. The sequence continues at coordinate 12,229 of JAUMHN010054158.1, forward strand.
GGTTCCCATACGTCAGCATTCCCGATCATAGTGGTGTTCAGCAGATGTTCGGCTCAAGACGTAACACGGCTTGAGACGTATATGGCCCATTGTCAACACCCCCATCAACTAGGACTCACTTATCATGATATTATTCCAAATCCTCCATCCTTATTCCAAATTCTCTGGCCAATAATTTGCGCACAAAACCCACCTAAAGAACAGGAATGCTTGTTTGGCGTCAACCCAAAGTCTAAATTACTGAAAGTGAAAAGGCTAGTGACAAACCCATGGTACCTCGATCCATTCATAATAAACCCCTTTTTATAATAACAACCTCCCAAATCAATTTCAAAATTAGCAACCAGGGATGCCCTAGGTTCAAGATCACGAAAGAATGATTTCCACATATCCTAACCCACAGTAACAGGTACGAAAAGAGACTCCGATAAGCCAAGATGCAAGTGTAGTAATGTTCATGGTGTGCAACATGCCTCTCATGTACAATTAACTATAGCATAGCATCTAAATGTGGTATAGCCCAAGGTACAATTTATTAAAGCATGGAGTTCATGTATATGAAGCCCAAGCTATAATTCATCAGACATTGATTTAATTTAGCGACAAGAATTCTAATCAACAAATAATCATTTTCATACACCAATTATTTAGCCTAATTCATTAAAGTCCATATCTTTAAGTCCCACAATATAACATGCCATTTATACACTTAGCCAAATTAAAGTAAAAGTTCAAGTGTCAAATTAAAATTCATAACAGTGTATTGGGTACCTAAACAAGGAATTAAGATCTGATTTTTAGTCACCAATTAGATAAAAATATTTTTCACAACGTTTCTTTTTAACACTAAGGTCAGATCCTAGGGCAATTGGGTCATATACTTTAATAAGAGGAAAATCATTCAGCACTTTACAAAGAAAAATACAAAATTTAGGCCTCTGTTGGCCTCAGTTATGGGGCGTCCATTCAAGGGCTATGGATCTGATTTTTAGAGAGGTTTAAGCTCAAGGTGTCCCCTATAAATTTCATGTTTGGTGCTAAGGCTAGTTGTTTGGAACAAGTTGATAATTTTGGCCAATTTATAAAATGGGTTCAGTCAGCATAAAAAGGCTTATTAGAACCGGTTTTCAACATAGAAGGCACAAGGCCTTTGGGGGACCATCCGAAGGTACTTTGGGCTGACTTTTGGTCAGTAATTAGTTTAATATGTAGCTACATTTTTCATGAAAACCATTTTTGGATTTGGCTATTAGAAACATTTGTTTTTGGACCCACAAAAATGTGTGACAGAGAGCTCTGTCAATCATTGAATCACAACAGTGACATTGGGAAGGGTTTTGATCTATCAAAACTTTATATGTTTGGATCATATTTGGTGCACAATAAGATAAACATGTTATCTACAAGTTTTATGTTATCACCTAAGCTCGGTTCTCACTATAACCTAGGGTTTTTATGTCTGCAACCCAGAGTGGTCAAAATCTGACACTCTTTGGTAAAAATGGTATATCTGGAGTTTTACCCAACAAAATCACTTCAAACCAATTTTATATGAAAAAGAACGTACATATATAGGTCGGGACATAAAAATCACATTTAGATCATTTTTCTACATTTAGTTATAGTGATTTAAGGTTCGTGGCAGAAAGTTAATATTCCCAAAAAATCAAGTCATTTTGGGTTTCAGAAACTTAGCTCTTGTTATGTTTAAATTTAATGTATTTTCTTTGCATGCATGTATTGTATTCATACATACCAAAGTTTCAGAACCTATACAAGTCATTAAACTAAAAAACAATTACATGCAAACACTTGCAACACTAGATCTCTTATGAACAACCCCTATTCATTCTTCACGATGCCTTTTTACCCATTTTTGTTCTTGTTCTAGGTTGTATTTTAAGAGATGAGTTGAGAGGAGTTTTAGGTTGATATTGGACAGAGTGTTTAGAGATTTTACTTACCTTAAAAGAGTAGATGATGGTGAGTGGTGGACTAGGGCTTAGCTTTATAGAATCTCCTAGCTCCTCCTTAGCTCCTTCCTCCCTCTCCCTTTTTTTTTATTTTCCTCTCTTATCTCTCAACCATGGAAGAACTGTAACATCCCGATCTGAACCCTAGTGGTAATAACCTAAATTGTAATAACTTGGCTTAAACCCTAGTATTAGCGACGGATACACAATGGGAACTTAGGTCGCTGCATGAATAAGAGAAACTCTAGCTCAACCCAAAACCCTAATTTGACCCGAAATCCCTAAAAAGATCAAATACTCAGAAGCAAAAACCTAATATTTATAAAAGTCTATGGATAGCTTAAATTAAGTAGACAACATAAAATATAAATTTAAAAATTAAAATTTCTCATAATTAAGGTATAATGACCATGTTACCCCTAGTACAGTAAAAAATCCTAAAAATTCAAAATTTGACACATGGATACCAAAAATCAGATATTTATTTACAATTAATTAATAAAAGACAAAATAATAACAAAAATGACCAAATTATCCTTGCATGGCCGGCCACCTAGGGAAATGTGCCCAAAAAGCTACTTAAAAACCAATCCAAGTCAGACTAGCTTAATTTAGCTTAAAATCCTACACCTATTTAACTAATTACTATCAAAATTATGATAAATCATGAAAAGAATAAATTAACTATAAATACATTAATATAATAGGTTTTAGTAGGTTTAGATACCAAAATGATATATAAAATTAATATTTTATGTATTTTCTTTCACAAAATGGTTCCAAAACTCAATTTAAAACCCTAATTAAATACAAAATCAGACTTGGAGCCACCCAAACAGCCCCAGCCGAATCCCCAAGCTGAAAAAATCTGATTTTGCAATTCTCAAAAGAAGTCCACCTCTCATGCAACCAATCAAAATTCAAGAAAAATTAAAAATTACTTACATGTAATAATTAATACCCCATTATATTTTCTTGTTATAAAAACACTAACACACCTCCATTCTCCCCAATGCATTTGGCTGAGAGAGTGAGAGGGAGAGAGACCAAAATATCTTAAGTGTTTTCAAAGAAGAACGAGCGAAGAAGAAGATGAAAGAACAAGGAAGGAATGCTCAAGGAGAAAGCATTAAAGCTAAGTCCCATTCTTTTTCAACCTTTTTAGCATCAAAAGAGGTAAGTAAATCCTTAAAAACCTTCTGATATTCTCCCATAAGATAGCCCTTAATCCATCTCTATAATCAACCCTAAGGATAAGAAACAAAGATTAACTCAAAAAGGCGTCGTGGGTGTGAATAGTGGACTGTTAGTGTAAGATTGAGTTTTGCATGTTCTTGCATATGTATATTTTTGATTTTTATGGCTTGAATATATTCTGGAGTTTTGGTTTGTATGTGTCTATAACATGCATGCAAAGAAAATACCTCAAAAATGAACACAACATAAGCTAAGCTATCAAAACCCTAAATAACCTAATTTTTTGGGCTAACAAACATTTTACCATGAACTTTAAAATATCATAACTAATTGTAGAAAAATAATCTTAAAGTGATTTTTATGTCCAGACCTATATTTTTAAGTTCTCTTTCATACAAAATTAGTTTGAAGTGATTTCGTTGGGTAGGACTCCATATATACCATTTTTCTCAAAGAGTGTCAAATCTTGACCACTCTAAGTTTTAGACCTAAAAACCCTAAGTGAGAGTGAGAACCAAGCTTGGGTCAAAACATAAAACATGTAGAGGACATGCTTATCTTATGGTCCACCTAAAATAAGCAAAAATTTGAAGTATTGATAGGTCAAAACACTTCCCATAGTCACTATTGAAATTCAGTGACTGACAGAGCTCTCTGTTACACCTTTTTGTGTGACCAAAAACTTACATTTTTAGTAGCCAAATTCAAATGTGGTAAACATAAAAAATGTAGCTAACATATTAAGCTAAATACTGAGAAACAATCACCCCAAAATACTCTCGGATAGTATCCCAAAGGATTTAAGCATTCTCTGTTGGAAACCCACTCTGCAGACCCTTTTTAGGCTTACTGAACCCTTTTATAAATTGGCCAAAATCACTAACATTTTCCAAACAATTTACCCTAGCATAAAACATGAAACTTGTAGGGAACACTTTTAAATAAAACCTCACCAGAAATCAGACCTATAGCCCTTGAATTGATGCCCCAAAACGTGTCCAACAGAGACCCTAATTCTATATTTTTCTCTACAAAATGCTGAATGATTTTCACTTAAGTAAAATAAATGACCCATTGGCCCTAGGATCTGACCTTAGTGTCAAACATGAAAGTTGTAGGAAATATTTTTATCTAATTGGTGTTCAAATTTCAAAAATTAAATCCATGCCTAGGTACATCAAAACACAATCGCAACTTTAAAACTAGCAATTAAACATTTACCTAAATTTGGTTAAGTGTAAGAGTGGTGTGTGTTACTTTGTGAAACTTGAATCAATGGACTTTATATAAACTTGATGAATAATTGGTGTATGGAATGATAATTTTGACGAAATGAACCTCTGCCGATAGTTCAATTCTTTATCACATAAGTCATGGTTTATGTTTCGTATGCTTGTACTCTGTGCTTTAGTAGACTGTACCTTGTTCCATATTATGTTTATATGTCATGTCATGCCCCAAACACTAGGGTCACGCAAAAGCCCACCCAAACACCGTTTGAGAAAATAAGATTTGTAGTTGGAAAACCATCAACTCAAAAATATTTAACATTTGGATAAAAAAATCCCCACAATTTAACTCTCATAAACTGTAAATATGCAATCTCATATATGAATAAATATATCACCACAAGGTGTACAAAACTCGCCTTCTGAAGCAAGCATCATATGTAAAAGTACATGTCAAAACGGGAAAACTACAACTAGTCTTCCACCACCACAGAAATCTAGGTCAACTCCTTGCGCTCTCCTTAAAAGGTTTTACAGCAAAATCCCACACCGTGAGCCGAAGCCCAATAGAAAACAAACAGTAAAACTGTAAAGTAGGCTATGCAATCATAAACATACGGGCTCAACCACAAGAGCCAAGAAGGTTTTTCTTCCAAAATTACAAGTTTTCCATCAGACTAACATGAGTCTCAAAAAGGTTTTATCTCATAAAACCTCACATTTTTCATCCTTCAAACTATACATATCATCCTAACAGATATCATGCTACAGTTAAGGGAAAGATGTAAACATATAGTAAGCTCCACTCAGGCCACTCAACCGAGGAGAAAGATAAAAAATGTAATACTATGTACGGACTCTACCACACAAACAAATGTAACAACTATAAACTTCTTCCCATTATCCTAGTTCTGAACCACTTAAGGCCTGCTAGGTAATAACAAATTCTATACGTATCTACAACAATAAAGCCACTCACGGGGCACCCGACTTTTTTACGAATTTCCATGACCGATGAACGAAGTATAAGCAAACCACGTTTACGGGGATTAACCCGAGGGACCGTAGCGAACCCACTCTGCGCACGTTTTTGGACTTCCACCAAAGAGCAATAGAAGACCAACTCGAAACCACACACTGTCACGGTACATCTAGGGAGAACATTTAAAAACCCACTGCAGCTCAACTACAAAAACTCGTAAAACCGTTTATACGACATATGTATAAAAGAGATCCAATCCATCGACATGGAGATCAACAACCATTTCCAACAAAACGTTTAAAGGATGAGACTCAACCCCGCGAGTTAGCTGCAAACCTCAAAAAATACGTTTCTCCACCATTTTCACAAAACACCTCATTTTCAATCCTGTTTTTGAAAACTCCAGATACCACGCATCCGATACATGTATATAACCAAGAAAAGGCGTAAAAATCCACTTTTACCCAAAACTAAGCTTTACACATGAGAATCACATTTGATGTATTTTGTACCTGGTGAAAACACATACAACCACATATATCACCTTTATACAGCAGGAAGATCTAGAATTCTACCTCAGCGAGTCAAAACTCGAAGCCTCGAAAATTGAACCTCCTCAAAACGAGAATATGTCCGGATGGATGTGAAGCCCATGTCCCTGATAGCAAGGATCCACAAAGAAACCAACAAAAAAACCAAGCCCCGGGCCCTCAAAGCTAGAGGGAAGGCAGAGAAAAGGGATAACTCAGCTTCTAAGAAAGGTTTTTAACAAATATGTCTGCCACTGGGATATTTATAGAAACGCAAAAAAGGTACTGTCCAGTCGACCGAACCCCCATGTCCAGTCGACCGAACTCAAATTTTTTGGTCCAGTCAACTGGGCCATGCTCTCCAGTCGACCGAACTGCTGGGCAGTGTGTTTTTCGACGTAAAATAGGGGTTTTGGTCTAAACACAAAACCCAAACAAGCCTCTACCAAACCCTGAAAAGCATATAACACATTTATACATGTTGTTCTACAACTTTAATGCATAACTCATGCATCGAGACTATTCATATATAGAAAGAAACACATCATGGAAATAAAAATAACTCAAAATGCAAAGGTTCAGGGTCTCATAACTCTCCCTCCCTTAAGGAATTTTGCCCCCAAAATTCGCAACAAGGTCATGAGGTAAACAGGTCTGGGTATCTAGCACGTATCCCAGACTCGAGCTCCCATATCGCTTTTTCAACCCCGCGATGAAGCCATAGGACCTTTACATAAGAAATCATTCTCCCCCACAACTCCTGCTCTCTTGTGTCAAGAATCCTCACTAGACGCTCCTCATAAGTGGCATCCTCATCAACCCGCAGTTCAGCCCAATCTAACACATGTAAAGGATCAGGCTCATACCTCCGAAGCATAGAAATGTGAAGCACGTTGTGCACAGATGCTAACTGAGGTGGCAAAGCCAAAGGATGTGCGACCTCTCCAACTCTGTCGAGGATCTCAAACAGTCCAATGAAGCTAGGTGATAGTTTCCCACTACGACTAAACCTCATCAAACCTTTACTTGGCGAGACCTTCAGAAACACATGATCCCCCACTACAAACTCCAAAGGTCGCATCCTTTGATATGTATAAATCTTCTGGCAGCTTTGAACTGTCATAAGGCATTGGCGAATCACGATAACTTTCTCTGTCGTCTCCTGCACCATGTCGGGTTCCAAGACTGTGGTCTCTCCGATATCTGTCTCCTCCTCTGATCCGCATAACTCTTCTGGCAGCTCTGAGTTGTCACCAGACGCTGACGAATCACAACAATCTGCTCTGTCGTCTACCGTACTAAGTTGGGTCCCAAAACAACGGTCTCTCCCACCGCTAGCCAACATACCGGTGATCTACATGGTCTACCATACAAAGCCTCATACGGTGCCATCCCAATACTGGACTGATAGCTGTTGTTGTATGCAAACTCTCTACCAATGGTAGATGATCCTCCCAAGAACGTCTGAAATCAAGGACACAGGCCCTTAGCATATCCTCCAGAATCTGTATGGTCCTTTCTGACTGACTATCCGTCTGGGGGTGAAAAGCAGTACTGAACATCAAGTTCATCCCCAAAGCCTCCTGAAGACTCTTCTAAAAGCACGATGTGAAGCGCGGGTCTCAGTCAGAAACAATAGACACTGGCACTCCATGCAATCGGACTATCTCTCTGACATATAATCTACTCACTCGGTCCATCGAGTCCTTCACTCGGATGGAGAGAAAGTGTGCAGACTTCGTCAACCTATCAACCACAACCCATACGGCGTCATGTCCCCTAGGTGATCGAGGAAGTCCTGACACAAAGTCCATCGTGACGTTCTCCCACTTCCACACTGATATCGGTAATAACTGTAGCAGTCCTACCGGTCTCTAGTGTTCTGCATTCACCTTTTGACAAGTAAGGCACTGAGAAATAAAGTGGATCACGTCTTTTTTCATTCCCGTCCAATAAAACTGACAACATAGGTCATGGTACATCTTTATGCATCCAGGATGCACTACAAGGCAAGAATGATGACACTCACATAGTAGATTAGTTCGGCATGACTCTGGCACAAACTACCTCCCAGCTAACCTCAGACTCTAATCTAGGTCCATAATCCATCCCGTTGTATCCTCTCCACAAGCAACACGATCCCATATCATTTGAGCCTCCTGGTCCATCTGTTGGACCTCTAGCACATCTGCTATCAACGCTGGCCGAGTAAATACTGAAAATAGGGTAGCACCTGTCGCTGTCTCCCCGAGACGCAGATCAAACACCCCAACCTCTCCAAGCATGTCCCACTCACGTATAGCCACAGAAGCTAACGACCCATGAGACCTCCTACTGAGCACGTCTGCCACAATATTTACCTTCCCTGGGTGATACTGCAAGTCAAAATCATAATTCTCTAACAACTCCATCCATCGTCGTTGGCGCAAGTTCAAGTCCTTTTGCGAAAACAAGTATTTTAAGCTCTTGTGATCGGAGAAAATCTCGAAGTGCTCACCATAAAGATAGTGACACCATGGCTTCAAGGCAAAGACCACGGCTGCCAACACCAGATCATGTGTTGGGTAGTTATTCTCGTGCGTCTTCAACTACAGAGAATCGTAGGCTACAACCTTACCCCATGCATCAAAATACATACTAAACCGTCGTGTGATGTATCACAGTACACTGTATACCCCAAGCCTCACTCTGGGATAATCAACACTAGTGCGCTAGTCAACCTCGTCTTCAACTCCTGGAATGCCGACACATAGGACTCAATCCAAACCAACACAACTCCCTTCCGCGTCAGACGCGTCATCGGTGCAGCAAGTCTCGCAAAATCGTTCACGAACCGTCGGTAGTAGCAGGACAAATCCAGAAAACTACGAATCTCAAAGACACTCTTCGGTCACTCCCAACCTGTCACAGCATCAGTCTTCGACGAATTCATAACTACTCCGTGTTTCGACACTACGTGTCCAAGAAACCTCACCTTAGACATCCAGAACTCGCACTTATCGAACTTCGCAGACAAGCGATGCTCTCTCAAAGTTTGGAGCGCGATCCGCAGGTGATCCTCGTGCGCCTTCCTCATAGGTGAATATGTAAGTATATCATCCAGAAACATCACTACAAAACTGTCCAGATAAGGATGGAAGATCCGATTCATCAAACTCATGAATGTGGCAGGAGCGTTCGTCAAACCGAATGGCATAACCAGAAACTCGTAGTGACCATAGCGAGTCCGAAAGGTGGTCTTCGCTATGTCCGCGTCCCTAATCCTCAACTTGTGGTATCTTGATCTCAAGTTAATATTTCAAAAGCAGCTCGACTCCTTCAACTGATCAAACAAATCATTTATCCTCGGCATTTGATACTTGTTCTTCACTGTCACCTGATTTAGCTTCCGGTAGTCAATACACAATCGTAAGGATCCATCCTTCTTCTTAGAAAAAAGAGCAGGAGCTCCCCACGGCGAAGTACTCGAGCGTATAAACCCTCTGCCAAGCAACTCCTGAAGCTGTACCTTGAGTTCACGTAACTCAGCAGGTGCAAAACGATTAGACGGTATAGATATGGGAGCAGCTCCAGGAACTAGTTCAATAGAGAACTCTACCTCATGGCTCGGTGGTAACTCAAATAGATCGTAAGGAAAGACATCTGAGTAGTCATAAACCACTGGAGGTAACTCTCCTTGACTCTGAACTGCTTCATCTAACATAAGGGCTAAAAAGAGGAAACCCAGGTTGCCCTGGTTCAACATAGTGCTGGGTGAAGACATCAAACCCTCATCTCGGTCTCCCATAAAGCAAAAACAATCTCCCGCCGGTGTACAAATCGTTGCCCTCCGTCAATCGCAATCGATAAAGGCACGATTGGTGGTTAGCTAATCCATCCCTAGGATGACATCAAACGCTGTCATGTCTAGAATAATAAAGTTGAACTCTAAACAACGACCAACAACCTCCAAAACGCAGGATCTACAGATAAGACTCAACATCACACTCCCACTAACTGTGGTCTCCACTCTCAAAGCACTACCCAACTTGTCTATTTTCAACCCAAATGCAAATGCAAAAGCAAAAGATATAAACGAATGCGATACTTCGGTGTCGATAAGAACACTGGCCCATGTTCTATAGACTAGAAGAGTACCTCTTATCATGGAGGTGGTAGCAGCAACATCGGGCACGACCGGTGCTCTAGATGAACTAGGATATGCAAGAACATAAGCTCTGGCCTATCCACTATGGCCCTGAACTGTAGAATGTCTGCCTGACTGCACTGATGGGCCCCCTTTTGCAAACCTAGACGGCTAGCGTCCCTGGGCAGATGGAGTAACAGGCGCTCCAGCTGTAGTTCGCATGCTCCCTCCTCTGGGGCAGTTCCTCCGGATGTGACCTGATTGACCACACTCAAAATATGCCACTGGCACCCTCCCCTGTGTCTGCGACTACCACTGTGCCTGAACAGACACTGGATTCTGACATTTTGCCGCACGATGCCCTGGCGGTTGGCATCAGTGACAAAGAAGCTCTCTTTGATCTGACCTTCCCATTAAAACTACGGGAGGTGTAGGTGCAAAAGACTGTGGCTGATACGACCCCACTGGATAAGAACTTGGACCAGATGTCCCCTAATGCTTGTCCTTACATCCCCGATCCTATACGCGTCTCCCACCATGCTGACCCCTACTGTTCCTGTCTCTATGGCTCTCATTCAGAGTGTCCTCCACCTTCATGGCGATCTCCACTAACTCTGTAAAGACCTGCATCTTGAATGCTGCCACTTTGTCACGAATAGCGGGCCTCAAACCCCTCTCGAACTATTTTACACGGAACTCATCAGTAGGCACAATCTCCTCTGCAAATTGGGACAGGCTAGTAAACTCAGCCTCATACTCAACCACTAACATCGTCCCCTGAGTCAAGAAAAGAAAGTCCTCTCTGTCGCGATCCCCCAAAGTCGCTAGAAAGTATTTCGCTAGAAATAGCTTCGTGAATGCCTCCCAAGTGCCTCCCACTGTAGTCTTGGCAAACTTCCACCACATATGAGCACTCCCCCTCAGCTGGAAGGTAGCAAAAGAAACCCGTAGATCATCCTCCTCAATCTGAAGAGTATCAAAGATCCTGGTAACCAACTCCAGCCACTCAGTGGCCACCGTGGGGTTGGGATCCCAAGAAAAGGTAAGAGGACCCAAACGGCGAAACTCAAGCATTGCAACCATCGCCCTCGGGTCAGGTATGTTCTCTCTCCGCCTAGAGGCCTCAGCCAGTTGCCAGATGGAGCCTACCATCTCACGCATCAGGTTTCCATCAACAGGTCATTGGGGTGCATTAGCATCCCCAATATCTGGGACTAGAACGTCCCTTTGGCTAGAACCATGACAACGGCCTCGATTACGGCCTCGTCCTCCCCGCGTGGACATAATTCTATACAAAAGCAACATAACAGGGTAAGCATCCATACAACATGTTATTGCTAACAAGAAAGACATATCTCACATATAAGCATGCTAACACATAGTCACTTAAGATCATGTCATCACATCTCACATACCGAGGAGAATCGACAAGAAAGACTCGTCCATCTGGATAACTTACTTAGATTCTGAGTTAGAAATCATGTTTGCAAAACGCGTCTCTAATATGGCACCTAAGTTTGTTAATCCAAACGCCCGAAGGTAAGACTAATCAATCCTAAGGTCCAACCTCCATGCCCACATATACTCAATCATCATGCTAAAGAGGCTATCATGCTTATGTAAAAAAACTCTTGAACACATGCAATCAAGCACACATACATCTTATCAAGGTGATGTACCCTCTTTCCCATGGCTCTTAGGTATTTGTACCCAGAGCTCTGATACCAAGTTGTCATGCCCAAAACACCAGGGTCACGCGAAAGCCCACCAAAACACCATTTGAGAAAATAAGATTTGTAGTTAGAAAACCATCAAATCAAAAATATTTTACATTTGGATAAAAACATACCCACAGTTCAACTCTCATAAACTATAAATATGCAATCTCATATATGAATAAATATATCGCTATAAGGCGTACAAAACTTGCCTTCTGAAATAGGTATCACATGTAAAAGTACATGTCAAAATGGGGAAACTATAACTAATCTTCTGCCACGACAGGAATCTAGATCAACTCCTTGCGCTCTCCTGTAAAGGTTTTACAGCAAAATCCCACACCGTGAGCCGAATACCAGTAGAAAATTGATCGTAAAACTGTAAAGCAGGCTATACAATCATAAGCATACGGGCTCAACCACAGGAGCCAAAAAGGTTTTCTTTCCAAAATCATAACTTTTCCATCAGACTAACACGAGTCTCAAAAAGGTTTTATCGCATAAAACCTCACATTTTTCATCCTTTAAACTATGCATATCATCCTAACAGATATCATGCCACAGTTAAGGAAAAGCTGTAAACATATAGTAAGCTCCACTCAAGCCACTCAACCGAGGAGAAAGATAAGAAATATAATCCTATGTACCGACTCTGCCACACAAACAAAGGTAACAACTATAAACTCCTTACCATTACCCTAGTTCTGAACCATTTAAGGCCTGCCAGGTAATGACAAGTTCTATACGGAGCTACGACAATAAAGCCACTCATGGGGCACCAGACTTCGTTACGAATTTCCACAATCGATGGACGAAGTATAACCAAACCACGTTTACGGAGATTAACCTGAGGGACCGTAGCAAACTCACTCTGCGCACATTTTTGAACTTCCACCAAGGAGCAATAGAAGCCCAACTCGAAACCACACACAGTCACGGTACATCTAGGGAGAACATTTAAAAACCCACCGTAGCTCAACAACAAAAACCCGTAAAACTGTTTATACAACACATGTATAAAAGAGATCCAATCCATCGACATGGAGATCAACAACCATTTCCAACAAAACATTGAAAGGATGAGACTCAACCCCGCAGGTTAGCTCTAAACCTCCAAAAATATGTTTCTCCACCATTTTCACAAAACACCTCGTTTTCAAACCTCCTTTTGAAAACTATGGGTACCACACATTCGAAACATGTATACAACCAAGAAAAGGCGTAAAAATCCATTTTTACCCAAAACCAAGCTTTACACATGAAAATCACATTTTATCTATTTTCTACCTGGTGAAAACACATATAATCACATATATCACCCTTATACAGCAGTAATCCTACCTCAGCGAGTCAAAACTCAAAACCTCAAAAATTGAACCTCATCAGAACGAGAATCTGCCCGCATGGAAGTGAAGCCCACGCCCCCGATAGCAAGGAGCCACAAAGAAATCAACAAAAAAACCAAGCCTCGGGCCCTCAAAGCTAGATAGAAGGCAGATAAAAGAGGTAACTTAGCTTTTAAGAAAGGTTTTAAATAAATATCTATGCCACTAGGATATTTATAGAAATGCCAAAAAAGTACTATCCAGTCGACCGAACCCCTATGTCTAGTCGATCGAACTCAAATTTTTCGGTCCATTCGACTGGGCTAAGCCCTCTAGTCGACCGAACTACTGGGCAGTGCATTTTTCGACGTAAAATAGGATTTTTAGTCCAAACATAAGCCAAACAAGCCTCTGCCAAACCCCAAAAAGCGTATAACACATTTATACATGCTATTCTACAACTTTAAAGCATAACTCATGCATCGAGGCTATTCATATACAGAAAGAAACACGTCATGGATATAAAAACAACTCAAAATACAAAGGCTCAAGGTCTGACATGTCATGTTCTAATTAATTGTACACGAGAAGCATATTGCACATCATGAGCATTCAAATATTGCATCTTGGGTTTTCGGAGTCCCTTTTGTTCCTATCATTGTGGGTTGGGTTATATGAAAATCGTTCTTTCTGTGGCTTTGGATCTAAGGCGTCCTTGGTTGCCATATTTGAAAATGAAATGGGAGATTATTTATTTTAAAAAGGGGAATTAGGCACCATGAGTTCGTCACTAGCTTTAATTAGACTTTGGATTGACACCTAACGAATATCCTGGTCCTTAAGGTGGGATTGATTAGCCTGGAATAAGGAAGGATAAAATTGGATAAATGCCAGTCCCCACGCCATTGCCATTGCGTAAAACGGCTAAGGCATGTAACTGTGGCGAGGGTTTACCTTTCGCAATGAGGCGAGGATGGATTCGGTGATCAATGTACCATCAAGTCTACTCTATAATTTTTGGTGTGAAATTCATGATATTATTATGGATGTACGTCGGGTTGGGCAATTGCATTGCATTCATCTGCACCATGCACTCGCACAATTGTTCTTATATATGCTTGCCCTGTTGAAAATGATAAATTGTCTGTCTTCTTACCCTTAAATTGTATTAGGTATTATACGATATATATTGTAAGAAATTTTGTTATGAGTTTGTTAGACAGTTTAGGAAATTTTCTTCTAGACTCCGGCTCATGGCATTCGTGCCATAAGTGAAGGAGATGAGCAATTTGAGGAAGGTGCGTTTGTTGAAGAAGAAGACTTTGAGGAAGAGGGAGAGTGACAATTGCCAGCTAACCCCAACAATGCTGCTTGAAGATGTAGAATATTCCCTCTTTGATCTTTTTATTCAGTTTTCCACGGACGTAATGTAACTTTTGTTAAATTTTATGGATGGCTGTAATCATTAAGTATTTTGAACAAATTTTGAACCTTTAATGATGTAGTAATTATCGTTTGTAATTATGAATGCATGGCTAGAATATACCCCTTATTTATAGTTACATATATCTTGACGTGCTCAAAGAACGGGGCGTCATAGTTGATATCAAAGCCTAGGTTTAGTGAATCTTTAAGCCTTGGAAAATGGAAGATTGTTAGTTCTGTAGCGTAGAAACTCTGTAGAATGTATGTTCTATTAATTTGTCACATATAATTTTAGCAACTTAAAATCTTTACCTTAGGGTTTTCTTTATTTTTCTTTCTTAAGATGGCGTCTGACGCAGAACCAGCTGGGGAACCGTGGGTAGCATCAGAACCAGAGGACTCAGACCCTGAGGAAGAACCCACTGAAGAGCAAGACCCTGTAGATGTGTTTTCGTTAGCATGGATGTTTCCAGATGAGTGGCCAGCTCAGGGAGAGGAAGTGGTCGAGGAAGTAGGAGCAAATGAGGAACCAGATGTAGTAGGGGATGAGGCTGAATTTGAAGTAGACGACGTGGAGGAACTTGAGGATGATGAAAGCAAGAACAAGGAGCAAGCCATCGCTTTCTTTTATGATCCACTAGAGGCGTCGCCACTAGAGCCAGATGATGATGAAGCTACAGACACAATAATCTACTGGAGCTGCCAGGACTATTGTAAAGACTATAGTGTTGGAGAATGGGTGTATGCGAGAGTATTCCCTGAAAGGATGTGGAAGTGGAAAAAGCCCGAGTCTTTTTCGAGGTACATGGGTCCGCTAAGGGTATTGGAGAGATGCGATGAAACCACCGACCGTCTGAAGGTATCGACGAGATTTAAAAAGCTGTTAGGGGATAGAATGGACACAAAGTGGATGTAGACACAGAAATCGAGGGATAGGAGAGGATCATTAACCTACGCAACCCGGCAATCGACTTCAACAATCCAGAAATGCACTTGGAGATACCAGTTGCCATAATCAACAGGACTCGCATGGGGCCAGAGGACTTTTGGCACATGGAAGTGCAGTGGAGTTGCTACGGCATTTACGAAGCGACTTGGGAATGCGAGGCAACTGTTCGCCACTTCTATCCGCGTTTATTTGTTTAGGCTTCAAGACATTAGGCGTTGTACTTTTCTTTTTGTTTGAAGGTTGTATGTATGCTATGTGAACTTTTTGAGAACCTTGTACCAATTACATGTTTGAACAAAAGGCAGATAATTATAGTTAAATTCTTCATAAATTATCTCATAATCTAAAACTAAATTCCACAAGATCCCAAAGCATAAAAACAATTAAAAATTGAAATAACCCTGAATCTCAACACTCTCTTAGGATAGCTGATAAACGATTAAACCACAGACAAGGAGACTAACCCCTAGGCAACGAAGCACTCAGAGTAGCATAAGTTTTGGCAGAAACCACAATAAAAACCCCACAACTTCACCCTTATTAATTTCTTTTCCTAAACCCTTGTATCAACTCTTATACCTAGTTAAAATTCTTTACTTATCCTTCCTCCTACTAACACCGGTCCTCAACAATGCTACCCAGTATCATTTGTACGTAATCCTTCTCCACCTGATATCTTGTTGGTAACCTTATCGGGAATTTCATCCTAGAAAATTCTCTTATCCTTGAAATTTTCATTGTTGAGATATGTCTAGATGACGGCTAGTACTCGCGTTGGATTGTCCTTTAATGCAAGTCATCATCCTTGAACTAACTCTTTATTCATAAAACTCAACATCATTTTACATTGCCAAGATCTTCTACCACCATTTATTTTCCCGTAACTTCAATACTACATCCAACTAAAATAATTTTTAAAACTCTTAAAATCCCAACATGGGGAGTTGACTTGGATGCTTGAATTGAAGTACGTTAGGCCGACAAAACTTCAAGATAAATATCTAGTTTAGCTACTCGTTGCTTAAACGTATCTTTTGCCAAGGTCTGATATCGTACAGATTGACCCCGAGAACCCCCTTTCTGTAATATTCATAAAGTGATGATCTCTTCTCTTCAATGCAGCTAAGCTTTCAATTGACCTCTCAACTTGGGTCAACGGTGATTGCTTTAACTATGACCCCTTGCGTTAATTCAACCTATCTTTGAACTATCTGGGAGTCCACCCTAAGATATTCTAACCCCAGCCGCATCTCGTGCTTATACCATTTTAAAACCTCAGATAAATGCTCATCTATTCACTACTTTATGATCACCTTCTATGAGACCAAGAAGATTGAGCTGACCATCCTTATCAAACTCTACATATGTTTTGCCTGTCAACCCTCAAAACCTTGCCCCGTAGGTTTGTGAGTAACGATGATCGTCAGGATATTATGTCATTAGGCTTTAGCGCTTTCACAGAAGACAAAAACAATGCATGGGAACCTCTTAACACCTCTTCGAATCATAGGGTAATCTTTCCTCAACATTACGACTTAAAGTACCGTCAACCTCCGCGTTTTAAAGATCAAGACCCCCGACTACAGGAATGGTTAAGTAAGGATTTATTCAACTAACTACACCTTTTCAAAGGACCCGACAAGTAGAATTATGCCATCACTAACCTATAATTAGAAATAATAGCTCACACTAAGGGACCCACAAACCCAACAACCTGGGAAGCAAAAGATTCGTACCAACCGTAGAGAAGTGGAGAATAAGAGACAACTAGGAGCATTTGGAGGCTGATGGAGAATTAACCCTCAAACCATAATGGATCATATGACTCGATATTTGACTTAGACATACCTCTATCCCATTTAATTGCCCTAAAGTGACCAACCACCGGAGAAAAATGACCCAGTTAATGGAAGAGACCTCCAAACCCTGCGTACCAGTACGTGAAGGACAACGGCAAAAGCCAAGAGAAATGATGCAACACTTGGAAAGACTAAAATAGGAACAAAAGTATATGATTGTGGATTTCATCACCAGGATCGTCAAAGATCGCATCAAGAGCATAACGACATTCGAGTTACAATAGGTCGCCTCATCAAAAATCACTCACTTTCTATTGGTTAAACCTCACGACACATAGGTAGCTATAAGAAAAACTATACTCGTAAGATTTACACCAACATAAGTTATCTACCATAACTAAACCAGACACGCATCTCCTCCTAGACAATCTAGCACCTGTTCCGAACCAACAAAAGTATATGCATAAGGGAAATTAAAGGAAACTCTTATCTTCGGTCCAGACCTGCTTACAACAAACAGCTCCCAAGTTAGCTTTTACTACCATATAGTGTTTTGTGTGAGAACAATACTGTGAGACTATCAATATACGAAATGAAAATAAGAAGGAAAATGATTGATTGGAATAGATCTTTACTAATCAATAAAGTGAGACCTAGAATGCAATAACATAAATTTATATAGAACCCATAATAGTGGCCTTGCGTTAACAATCTATGCTTAGGAACGATAGAATCTCATTAAAGAAGACTTTTCATACTAATAAACAGATTGAGTGTTACGCTTTCACGCTATAAGTATAACCAACTTTATCAAATAGTTTAATGACCCTTTTTCCCTTTTCTCTTTCCTAAAGATGGCAGAACAAAGACAGAACCACGAGAGCTCAGTAAGAATAAATGGGACCAAGGAGGAAGTAGAAATCTGAAGCCTAGCACGAATCTTGCAAGATCTAGTAGCCAATTTGGATAAAACACAAGGAAAGGCACCCCAGGAAGGATCATAGTACTTATCGGACCTAAAGGTATAGAATATCCCAGCACCTGAGAAGAAAAATTTTTCCCGAACAACTGAGGTTTGGATTAAGGCCACAAAGAAACAGCAACCCACAGTAAGAGCATCTTACAAGTGCAACCAGCCAGAACATAAGATGATACACTGTCAGATAAGAATTGGAGAAGACAATCAAAGAGGACCACTAAGAAATAACAAGAAGGTCACACGCTCAAAGCCTTACTCTCAAGGTGACCGAAGGGAACAACTAGGAAAAAGGGCACCAAAATTAAAAATCTATTATCAATGCTAAAATCTCAGACATAAAAGATCTGAGTGCCCACTATAAAGAGAATTAAACTACAACCACCGTCAACCAGACTAGAGCTACAAGGATCAACCAAATATATTGCAGCAAGAAACAAGTGGGTTAAAGAAGGTGGTGCAACTTGACCAATGAAAGAGCGATGAAGGGAGCGTCCGCCGTTCACAAGAGACAAGCTCAATAGTCTGCTTTAATTGCAATAAATACGGACATAAAAAGTTTGAATGCCTGCTACCAAGGGAAAGAAAGAACAATATTCGTAAAAAGGGAATGGGCGGTTCGGGAAGGATGATATAGCTTGACCAACAAGAAAATCAATGGACAGAAGGCTCGCCTTCCCAAGAGAAAAAGGGGTATTCGTTAATGATCAGAGGTACGCCTGAATCCGTAAACTCTAAGAAATAAGTTAAATAAGCTTGTTGTATTATCTGAAAAAAAGATACACTTGAAGGACAAAGGCTTTTAGGTTAGCACTAGTCAAACAATTCTCGCACCACAAGTATGCGATGTGATCATTGAAAATTTTGTTGCGATCGGTTTAAGAAATTAGTAGGATTAAGCAACCATTTTTCTCAAAATGTTGAACGTATAAACCCGACCTTGTCCACACCCTCAATAACGAATGACTCAGGTAAACAAGGACGCAACTTCAAAGAGAAGAGATGTAAGTAATCATCTAAAACCTTTCGCATAAAATTTTGAGGACAAACTTTATTTAAAGGGGGTAGATTGTAACACCCCGGTCCTGACCCTAGTAGTAACCACCTAGATTGTAATAACCCGGCTCAAACCCTAGTAGTAGCAATGGATACACAATGGGAACTTAAGTCACTGCATGAATGAGAGAAACCATAACTCAACCCGAAACCCTAATTTGACACGAAAACCCTAAAAAGACCGAATACTCAGAGGCAAAGCCCTAATACTTAGAAAAGTCTGGAGATAGCTTCAATTAAGTAGATAACATAAAATATAGAATTAAAAATTAAAATTTCTCATAATTAGAGTAAAATGACCATTTTGCTCCTAATATAGTAAAAAGTCTAAAAAATCTAAAATTTAACACATGGACACCCAAAATTAGATATTTATATACAATTAATTAATAAAAGACAAAATAACAACAAAATGACCAAATTACCCTTGCATGGCCAGGCACGTAGGGAAATGTGCCTAAAAAGCTATTTTTTGCCATTTTAAGCTTCAAAATGAGAAAAAGATGTATAAATTAATCATTATTTTGATCGAATACTTTTTATACAAGTAATATACATAATATTATAATAATATAGGTCAACAAAAGCAAACAAATAATTATTAAAGTCTCTACACAATAAATAAGTTAAAAAGCCAATCCTAGTAAAACTAACTTAATTTTGCTGAAAAACCTACACATATTAAATTAATTGCTATCAAAATTATGATAAATCAAGGGAAGAATAAATTAACTATAAATACATTAATATAATAGGTTTTAGTCGGTTTAGATACCAAAAGGATGCATAAAATTAATATTTTATACATTTTCTTTGACAAAATGGTTTCAAAACTCAATTTAAAACTCTAATTAAATACAAAATCAGACTTGGAGCCACCCAAACAGCCCCAGCCGAATCCCGAAACTGCGAAAATCTGATTTTGCAATTCTCAAAAGAAGTCTACCTCTCATGCAACCAATCAAAATTCAAGAAAATTTAAAAATTACTTACATGTAATAATTAATACCCCATTATATTTTCTTGTTATAAAAACACTCCCACACCTCCATTCTCCCCTATGCATTTGGCTGAGAGAGTGAGAAGGAGAGAGACCAAAATATCTTAAGTGTTTTCAAAGAAGAAGGAGCGAAGAAGAAGATGGAAGGAAGAAGAAGGAAAGGAGGTTTAAGGAGAAAGCATTAAAGCTAAATCCCATTCTTCTTCAACCTTTTTAGCATCAAAATAGATAAGTAAATCCCCAAAAACCTTATGATATTCTTCCATAAGATAGCTCTCAATCCATCTCTATAATCAACCCTAAGGATAAGAAGCAAATATTAACTCAAAAAGGCATTGTAGGTGTGAATAGTGGACAGTTAGTGTAAGATTGAGCTTTGCATGTGCTTGCATGTGTATATTTTTTATTTTCATGGCTTGAATATGTTCTGAATTTTTAATTTGTATGTGCATATGACATGCATGCAAAGAAAATACCTAAAAAATGAACACAACATGAGCAAAGCTATCAAAACCCTAAATAACCTAATTTTCTGGGCTTACCAACATTCTGCCACGAACTTTAAAATATCATAACTAATTGTAGAAAAATAATCTTAAAGTGAATTTTATGCCCAGACCTATATTTTTAAGTTCTCTTTCAAAAAAAAATTGGTTTGAAGTGATTTCGTTGGGTAGGACTCCATATATATCATTTTTCACAAAAAGTGTCAGATCTTGACCACTCTGAGTTTCAGACCTAAAAACCCTAAGCTAGAGTGAGAACCAAGCTTGGGTCAAAGCATAAAACATGTAGAGGACATGCTTATCTTACGGTCCACGTAAAATAAACAAAAACTATGAAGTATTGATAGGTCAAAACACTTCCCAGAGTCACTATTGAGACTTAGTGACTAACAAAACTCCCTGTCACACTTTTATGTGAGACCAAAAACCTACGTTTTTAGTTGCCAAATTCAAAGATGATAAACATGAAAAATATAGCTAACATATTAAACTAAATACTGAGCAAAAAACATCCCATACTACCCTCGTATAGTACTCCAAAGGATTTGAGCATTCTCTGTTGAAAACCTACTCTGCAGACCCTTTTTAAACTGATTGAACCCTTTTTATAAATTGGCCAAACTCACTAACTTTTTTCAAACAATTTTCCCTAGCATAAAACATGAAACTTGTAGGGGAACCCTTTAGCTAAAACCTCACGAAAAATCAGACCTATATCCCTTGAATTGATGCCCCAAAACTATGACCAATAGAGGCCCAAATTCTGTATTTTTTTCTGCAAAATGTTGAAGGGTTTTCATTTAAGTAAAATAAATGACCCATTTGAACTAGGATTTGACCTTAGTGTTTACTTAAAAACATAACACTCATGATAATGCACCAAATGTTTTTTACGGGGTATTTGTCGTTACTATTTAAATTATAACTTTTAGTTTGTATACACAGTTCATTAAAAGATTAATAAAAATTCAAATTTCTAAATTAACAAATAGAGATTTTACTATTTTAATTTATAAATTTATAATTTTAACAAGCATTTATAATTTTTACTTAGAATCATTATTTTATTTTTTTAATTATAATATATAAATTTATAATTTCAAGTATAACAACACATGCATACAAAGAAATGGAACCAAATCTTGGCACGCCATGAGCTAAAGACAAAAACTCTTAAAGGCCTGATTTTTGGGCTATTTTGACTTTCTGTCTCGAAATTTGATTTATCATAACTAAATATAGAGAAATGATTTAAGTGTGATTCTTATGTTCAAACCTAGGTTGTGAAGTTATCTTTCATATCAAAATGGTTTGAACGAATTTCATTTAGTAGAACTCGAGAAATGCCATTTTTGCCAGAGTGTCAGTTTCTGACCACCTAGAATTGCAGACATAAAAACCAAAGTTTAGAATGAGATCCGAGCTTAGGTCAAAATATGAAAGTTGTATCTAACATGTATATCTTGTTTGCCACCAATAATAATACCAAAATATTGAGATTTGATAGGTCAAAACACACCTCAAAGTCACTATTATAAATCTATGACTGACAAAGCCCTCTGCCACATGTTTTTGTATGACCAGAAACCCATGTTTTTAGTGACCAAATCCAAAAGTGATTTTCATAAAAAGTGTAGATAACATAATGAACTATTTATAGTCAAAAACTCAGACCTATCTACCCACGGATGGTCCCTCAAAACATTTGTAAACTCTTTGTTGTAACCTGATTCTGTTGAGCATTTTGTAGCTAACTGAACCTATTTTATAAATTGGCCTATATTTCTAACTTGTTTCAAATAACTATTCTCAGCACTATTCATGAAACTTGTAGGAGATATATTGAACTAGAACATATCCAAAAATAAAACATGTAGGACTTGAATTGATGCCCCAAAACCAAGACTAACTAAGCATATTTTCTATACTTTTCTCAGTAAAGTGTTGAATCAGTTTTTATTAAATGAAATTAATGACCTATTTGCCTTAAGAATTGACCTTAGTGTTAAATATAAAAGTTGTAGAAAATATATTTATCTAAATGTTATCCAAAAACAAGAACTTAATTCCATGTCTAGGTACCCCAAAACACTGCTGTCCTTTTTAAATTGACACTTAAAATTTTTCCCTTAAGTTGTTAAGTATGTAGTTGACATATTTTAATGTGGGACTCCAAGTATATGTTTTAAATGATTTAAATTGGATAGTTAATGTTTTAAAATGATTATATGATGATTAGAATCTATACCACTAAATTTGAGCCATGTTTTATGAATTGTGATTTGTGCTTCACATACTTGTACTTCGTGCTTTAATGATTGTACCTTGTGCTTTAAGAACTTGTACTTTATGCTATGTTGATTTGTACGTCTTTTCATGTTTAGTTTCATACCATGCTATTGTTAAGTTGTACTTGAAGATACGAGTGGTTGTATCATAAGTATTATTACACTGCACTTGGGGCATCTTATGGGTT
This sequence comes from Heliamphora ciliata, assembly GCA_032360265.1. Taxonomy (NCBI): domain Eukaryota; kingdom Viridiplantae; phylum Streptophyta; class Magnoliopsida; order Ericales; family Sarraceniaceae; genus Heliamphora; species Heliamphora ciliata. The sequence goes on from JAUMHN010054158.1 coordinate 35,496, forward strand.
ACATCCTATATCCTGGGTCTGGTTATTTTATACCTCAGTTATATTTGTTGTGTATAGGTCCATTTGATTCTGTCACTCCTTGAGTTATGGTTATATTATGGAAGTGGTGTTAACAAGGGTAAATTAGGTAATTTCGGAGAGAGCCTAATTCGACAGACCTAATCCCACTGAGATGGTAATTTTGGAGAGAGCCCAATTATGGCAAACCTAAACCCCATTACCATGGTGTTTTGAAGGATAATTCAGAGAGAGCCTAATAGTGGCGGTCCTAAACCCCTCATCTTGGTATTTTAAACAATGTGAAGTATATCTTGAAATTCCTGATTGTTACTTAGACTTTGGGTTGAGACTGTAGTAACCTGGTACGTTTTGATTTTTTTTAGCTAATTTATTTTGACATAATTCATTTACCAAAAATAATTTAGGATGATAATTTAGCAAATTATGTACGGTTGATGAGTGTTGGAAAATCCTAATGTAGTTATTTAAACCGAAGTTTGATTAAATAGGAAACAAAATGGGTTATCTCCCCTTCATTAAAACCTTAACGTAATAAAAAGAAATGAGGGTGTCAATTTCTCTAGAGAATTTTAGAGGAAGAGAAATTGAGGGAAGGAGAACCTTATAATCTCATCCAACCCGTGGCCATTGAAAGAGAGAATAGAGAGGACCTGAGTGCAAGATACCAGTGCGCGACACGTGACCAGCCACGCTGCCGCGACGCCTCCCTCTACCCACCACTGCGCCTCCGACGCCTCCATCCTCGTCGGCGGCCACACCCTAAGCCACCCCTAACCCACGCCTCATTTCTTCTTCACATCTGTTTTTCTTTCCGCCATTGTTGGCGCATCAAAGCTATGAAGGAAGGTTTTCTATTCAAAATTGGAGGATCGAGATATCAAATTGGATGTCACCGAAGAGGATTCAAGCATCATTCAACAAGAGTATCACAACCGAGTAACCTACACTTGAACTCTCTATCGCCGGAATACTAGGGTTCCAAAAATTTAGGGCTTTTAGCATTTTTAGCTTCTACAAGGTAGGGTTCAGACTAATTTGAGAGTTTTGTGATGATTTAGGTTGATGTGTTTGGACATTAACTTAATCTTTGAAGAATTAAACAAAACCTTAACTAGCTTACGGGTTGTGGGGTTTGAATTCATGATTTTGTCTGAATATCTGGAGATTAGAATATATAAGTGTAGACATGGTTATGTTATTAAAATTTTCACGGATTAGAGAACTAAGAACCACCGTTTAGCTTAAGTATAAATGATTTCCTAAAAACCTAGTTAACCTTCGGAACAGGGAGTTTGGGGTAGGAGGTTTGAACTATGTAAGTTGTTGGTTGGTAAGTGCATGGTTGAATTTGTGATTTGTAGATGAGATTTAGAGTCTAATGAGTGTAGACCTTATAAAGAGACGTTGGAATGTTTAAGTTTATTGAGGGGTAAATATGAATATGACAGAACGCAAGGAGGAATAGAATGATATTGTACAATTAAACGCAAGTTGTTGAATTATGAATTAGGAGGTCAGATTCATAGCTTAATTCTGAAACTTGGGGCGTTTGCTAAAGGTCTAGTTAACATCCGATTTATTGGTTTGTGTTTTATCAAAAGTTAGTAAGATTGTTAAAATTGAAGCCCTTGAATTATTGTTTAGAACTAGAAGTATGATACAATATGAATAAATAATAAATAATAGCACAAGTTAGAGTTGTGTCAAATCTATCTGCAGTAGTATGGTGGATCGAATGATGACGAGATGTTGTAACTTTGTGTATAATTTTTATGAGATTAACTATGACACCTCGTTCCCCAGGCATACCGGGACATATGTAACTACAAATAAGGGACATATTCTAGCCGAACATTCATAATTATATATGATAATTAATACATCATTAATGGTTCAGAATTTGTTCCAAATACTTAATGATTACAGTCATCCAGAAATTTTAACAAAAGTTACATCATGTCCATGGAAAACTGAACAAAAGATCTAAAAAAATAGACATCCTACGTCTTCAAGCTGCGTTGTTAGGGTTAACTGGCTCCTGCCACTCTCCCTCTTCTTCGTAGTCTTGTTCGTCAACGAACTCGCCTTTGTCAAAAGGTCCTTCTTCTTTACCTGTGGCACGAATGCCATGATTCAGAGCCCACAAGAAAATTTTCTAAACCGTCTAACAAACTCACAACAAAATATCCTACAATGCATATCATATAATACCTAATACAATTTTAAGGCCAAATGGACAGACAATTTAACTTTTTCAACAGGGTAAGCATATGTAAGAACAATTGTGCAAGTGCGTGATGCAGATGAATACAATGCAGTTGTCCAACACGATTATAAATCAACTGATCAAATTTTGAGTAACACCATTACATTCCCATACATTAAATTCTCATATGTCAACGTTCCCGATCACAATAGCGTATAGCAGCTGTTCGGCTCAAGACGTGATACGGCTCTGAACATAACACAGCTCAGGACGTATATAACCCAAAGCCTTTGATATCCAACATGATAATCAAAATGGTACCATTACGTTCCCATATGTTAAGCCCCCGTACATCAGCGTTCTCGATCACTACGGCATATAGCGACAGTTCGGCTCAAGACGTGATACGGCTCAGAACGTAACACGGCTCAGGATGTTCATGGCCCGAAGGTAAATTAAGCTAACATAGTAATTTGAATGGCACCATTTCGTTCCCGTACGTTAGGTTTTCATTCGTCAGCGTTCCCGATCACTGCAGCATGTAGCGGCAGTTCGGCTCAAGACGTGATACGGCTCAAGACGTAAAACTGCTCAGGACGCACATGGCCCAAAGTCTACATATCATTATAATGACCCGAATGGTACCACTACATTCCCGTACGTTAGGTCCCCGTTCATCAGCGTTCCTGATCACTGCGGCATAGAATGGAACCATTAGCAAGAGGTCATTTCATCAAAGGCATCATTTTCATGCACTAATTACTCACAAAGTTCATATAAGGTTTACACACTCAAGTCTCATAAGAAATGCACCATGCAAATACTTAGCCAATTTTAGGTACAAGTTTAATTGCTAGTTTTAAAGTTTCAACAGTGTTTCGAAGCACTTAGGCAATGATTTAATTTCTAACATTTTAACACCAATTAGATAAAAATATTTCCTACAACTTTCATGTTTACATCAATTCCTAAGGTAAAAAGGTCATTTATTTTGTTTTAGTAAAAATCCGTCAGCACTTTACAGAGAAATTCTTAGAAATTAGGCCTCTATTGGACATGGTTTTTAGGCATCAAATCATGGGATATGGCTCTGATATTTGGTGGGGTTCTAGATTAAAATGTCTCCTACAAGTTCATGTTTTGAGCTAAGGCATGTTATTTGTAAAAAGTTTGAGATTTTGGCCAATCTATAAAAAGGGTTCAGTCAGCCTAAAAAGGGTCTGCAGAGTGTGTTTCTTACAGAGAATGTTTAAAATCTTTGGGGTACCATTCGAGGGTGTTTTGAACTGATTTTTTCTCATTAACTAGTTTAATATGTTATCTATAAATTTTATGTTTTCCACTTCTGTATTTGGCTTCAAAACAATTAGGTTTTAAGTCTCACAAAAAGGTGTGATAGAGAGGTCTATCAGTCACTGAACCATAATAGAGACTTTGGGAAGTGTTTTGACCCATCAAGACTTCATATTTTTGGCTAATTTTTGGTGTACATAAGGATAAATGCATCCTCTACAAGTTTAATGTTTTGACCTAAGCTCGGTTCTCATTCTAACTTAAGGTTTTTAGGTCTGTAACTCAGAGTGGTCAAGATCTGATACTCTTTAGCAAAAATGAGATATCTGGAGTTCTACCCAACCAAATCACTTCAAACCCATTTTGTAGGAAAGATAACTCAAAAATATGGATATAGACACAAAAATCACTTTAAGACCATTTTTTTACATTTAGTAATGATTATTTAAAGTAGGTGGCAGAGAGTGAGTAAGTCCAGAAAATCAGGCTACTTAGGGTTTTGATTGCATAACCTATGTTGTGTACATTTTTGACATATTTTCTTTGCATGCATGTTACAAGATCACATAAACCAAAACTCCAGAACATGTTTAGGCCATAAAACTCAAGAATAAACACATACAAATACATATAAAGCTTACTCATACATAAGCAGTCCTTAAATCACTCCTACGATGTCTTTTTGACTCATTCTTTGTTTTATTTTGTTAGGGTTTATTATAGAGATGGATTGAGGGGTATCTTGGGGGAGAATATCAAAAGGTTTAAGGGAGTTTCTTACCTTATTTGAAGACCTAAGAGTGGATGATGGCTAGTGGACTTGGCTTTGGTATCTCCTTGGTCTTCAAAGACCTTCCTCCTTGAGCCCTCATTCCTTCTTCTTTTTCTCTCCAAGACTTGAAGAATACTTAAAAGAACATAAATTTGATCCTTCTCTCTCTATACCAACGAAAATGAGGAGGAGAAAGGATAGTGTTTGGCTTGCTTATATAGAAAACCAGGGTAGTGGGAGTAATTATTAATGTGTAAGTAAATTTTTGATATTTCTTAATTTTCATTGGTTGCATGGGAGGTAGGAGGGGTTTGAGGAATGAAAAATCAGATTTGGGGCAGGTGAATTTCCGCCATGCAGTGTTTGGGAGACTAAAAAGCTGTTTTTTTAATTAATTAGGATTTTTAAATGTATTTTGGTGTATTTTTGTGTATTTAAATACATTAAATATTAATTTTATGTACCTAAACCTACTAAAACCTATTATATTAATGTATATATAATTAATTTAGTCTTTCAATGATTTATCATAATTTTGATAGCAATTAATTAAATAAGTGTAAGCTTTTAAGCTAGATTAAGCTAATTTGACTAAAATTAGTTTTTTGACTTATTTATTATGTAAAGATATTAAATAATTATTTGTTTACTTTTCTTGAGCTATATTATTATGTTAGTATGTATATTACTTGTGTAAAAAGTATTTGGTCAAAATAATGCTTAATTTATACAAAAAATTTTCTCATTTTTGAGCTTAAAAGGCAAAAAGTAGCTTTTTGGTCATAATTTCCTAGGTGGCTGGCCATGCAAGGGCATTTTGGTCATTTTTGTTGTTATTTTTTATTTTATTAATTAATTGCATATAAATATCTGATTTTAGGTATTCATGTGTCAAATTTTAGATTTTTGGGATTTTTTGCTGTACTATGGGCAATATGGCCATTTTACCTTGGTTATGGGAATTTTTTATTTTTAATTTAATATTTTATGTTATTTACTTAATTTAAGATGTTCCGAGACTTTTCTAAGTGTTAGGACTTTACCTCTGAGTATTTGATCTCTTTTAGGATTTTCGAAAGGGTTTCTGGGTCAATTAGGGTTTTTAGGCTAATTAGGGTTTTTTGTGTTCATGCAGCGACCTAGGTTTTCATTATCTATCAGTCGCTAATACTAGGGTTGGAGCCAAATTGTTACAATCTAAGTGGTTACTACTAGGGTTTGGACCGGGGTGTTACAATCTACCCCCATTAAATAAATTTCGTTCTCAAAATTTCACGCGAAAGGTTGTAGAAGATTACTTGCATCTCTTCTCTTTGAAGTTGTGTCTTTGAGTTATTTTATTTATTTATTTTTTTTTTATCGAGGGTGTGGGGACCAGGTTGGGTTGATACGTTCAACATTTTTGGGAAAACAGTTGTTTAACCTTAATAATCTCTTAAACCGACTTCTACGAAATTTTCAATGATCATGTGGCATACTTGTGGCACAAGAATTGTTTGACTAGCAAAGATTTATTCTGACCAATCAGTTCCTCTCTATTTCTATTTTGTATATAGATAATCTTGCAGTGTTGCTCACATATAAAACCTTATATTGTTGCCAAAGCTAGTTGAAAGCTTGTTATTGTAAGTGGCTTTGACCAAAAATAGGAATTTCCTTCAATTTTTTTTATGCTCACTCTTACATACTTTTGATGGTTCAGAACTGGATGTTTTGACCGTCCAGATGAAATGTGGGTCTTTGTTAAGTATAGAAGAGAACTTAAGTTGGTGTAAAATCTCCTGAATATACTTTTCGCTTGTAGCTACTAATATGTCGTGGGGTTTAACTAACAGAAAACATGTGATCTTGGTGAGAAAATCCATCATAACCTGAATGTTGTCGTTTCATTGAGGTGACCCACAGTAACTCAAATGTTGTTGATGCGATCGTAACGATCTAGGCAATGAAGTCCGCAGTCACATGCTTTCGTTCCTATTCTAGTCTTTCCAAGTGTCGTACCGTTTCTCTTAGCTTTTGCCGTTGTTCCTTCACGTATTGGTACGTAGGGTTTGAGTGTTTCTTCTAATGACTGGATCGTTTCTCACCGGTGGTCGATCACTTTAGGGTAAATATTGAGTCGTATGATTTATTGTGATTTGATGGTTAATTCCCCATCAGGCTTCTGATGCTCATAGTTGTTGTCAAAATTCTTTATTAAAGGTGGAGATGGCAAGATTCGAGTTCAAAAAGGCTGACGTGCATACTCAGGGTATTCTGAGCTTGAGGTTGTCTTTTATTTCTCACTTCTCTACTGTCGGTACGAATCTATTGTTTCTCGGGTTGTTAGCTTTGTGGGCCCACTACAAACTAGTCTAGGGAAAGTCTAAATCTCGTTTCATGGTGATGTCATGAGTCTCTTGATGTGAAGATATTGTTCCTAACTGTAGATGACTGATGGCATAGTTCTACTTGTTGGGTCCTTTAAAAAGGTGTAGTCCGTTGAGTAAACCCTTACTTAACCATTCCTGTAGTCGGGGGCCTCAGTCGTTAAAACTTCGTTAAATGCGGACGCTGATGATACTTTGAGTCATAATGTTGAGGAAAGATTGCCATATAATTCGAAGAGGTGTTAAGAGATTCCTGTGCATGGTCCTAATCTTTTGTGAAAGCGTTGAAGCCTAATAACGTAATATCTTGACGATCGTTGTCGCTCAAAGACCTATGGGCAAGGTTTTGAAGATCGATGGACCAAAACACACATGGAGTTTGATAAGGAGGGTCAGCTCAATTTTTTTACTAGTCTTATAGAAGGTAATCGCATGGCAATGAATAGATAAGCGTTTAGCTGAGGATCTTAAATGGTACAGGTGCGGGATGTAGCTAGTGTAAGCTCATTTTGTGGTGGAACCCAGATAATTCAAAGATAGGTTGAATTAGGGTAAGGGGTTATAGAAGTTGTTACGGGGGTTTCGGAAAAGAAACTTATAAAGGTGAAGTTGTGGGGTTTTAACGGTAGTTTCTGTAAAACATAGGCTATTCCGAGTGCTTTATCATCATCTGGCTCTAGTGGCGGTCCCTCTAGCGGATTATAAAAGAAGGTGATGGCTCGCTCCTCGTTCTCATCGTCGTCCTCAAGTCCCTCCTCATCGTCTACTCCGAAGTCTGCCTCGTCCCCTACTACATCAAGATCTTCGTTTGCTCCTACTTCCTCAACCTCTTCTTCTCCCTGAGCTGGCCACTCGTCTGGAAACATCCATGCTAGTGAAAACACGTTTATCGGGTCTTGCTCTTTAGCGGTGCTCTTCCTCCAGGTCCGAGTCCTCTGGTTCCGATGCTGACCATGATTCCCCAGCCAGTTCTGCGTCGAACGCCATCCTAAAGTAAGAAAGATAGAGAAAATCCTAAGGTAAAGATTTTAAGTTGTTAAAATTATACGTGATAACTTAATAGTGCAGACACTCTACAGAGTTTCTAAGCCACAGAACTCGCAGTCTCCCATTTGCCAAGGCCTGAAGGTTCACTAAACCGAGGCTCTGATACCAACTCTGACACCCCATTCCTCGGGTATGTCGGAACATATGTAACTATAAATAAGGTACATATTCTAGCCGAACATTCATAATTATAAATGATAACTACTACATCATTAATGGTTCAGAATTTGTTCCAAATATGTAATGATTACAGTCTTCCAGAAATTTTAACAAAAGATAATCATGTCCGTGGAAAACTAAACAAAAGATCCAAAAAAGTAGACATGGATGTGATCTGTATGTGTGCGTGCGCGAGTGCGCGTTGGTTGATTTGAGTTTTCTAAAGCAAAACCTTTTTGAGGCTTGTGTTGGCCTGTTGGAGAGCTGGTGGTTTTCGAGATGGAAAATCTTTGAGGCTCATGTGATTGAGCTAATTTTATGCTATGTGATTGCATAACCTGTTTTATGGCTTTATAGTCTATTTCTATTGGGTTTCGGCTCACGTTGTTGGATTTGTCAAACCTTTTTCAGGAAATGATGTAGATGCTTTTGAGGACTAGATCTGGTGATACCCGTGATGACGGATGATAGAAGACTGTACTAGTTTTCCTTTCTGTAAGCCTATTCCCGAAGGCTTGTTTTGTACGTAGTATGGTGATATAATGTATGCATGTTAGAACTATACGTCTTTTACTTATGAGAGATTAACCTTGGGTTCCCTTTTTGTTTAATTGCAAAAGCTGTATTTGATTGTGAAAAAAATTCTTATTTTGTTAAAATTGGAGTTTGGCAAACTTTTCACGTGACCCTGGATTTTGGGGCGTGACATCTCATATGACTAGGATTTGATCTGCCCGGCACACCAGGGATTTAGAAAACCTAGGGATCATCTCACGAACTTAGGATTGAGACAACATTTCGCATATGACAAGGATTTGATTGAGGGTTTACCTGGTGCACCAGGGCTTCAGAAAACTTAGGGATCGTCTCACGAACCTAAGACCTAGACAATACTTCGCATATTACTAGGGTTTGATTTGCCTGGCGCACCAAGGTTTTAGAAAACCTAGGGATCGTCTCACAGACTGAGGACCTACACAATGCTTCGCATATGACTAGGGTTTGGGATTGAGATTTGCCAGGTGCAATAAGGATTAGGAAAACCTAGCGATCATCTCACGAACCTAGGACCTAAACAACTTGTCATGCCCCGGATCCTGAGGCACGTGAACTCCACGTGTTAACTTACTTCTCTTATAACCAAAACTTCTTTAATGATAATCTCTTGACCTTTGTTTGTTATAGGTCAACACTTAATCCAAACTCCAAAATATTCTAAGTATATTTTCCAAAAATTTTGGCAGAGTTTCCTCTGTTGTTCGGACTATCCCAAATTTTCCTGTAAACCTATTGAATTCAAATATTAATTTATACTCAGGCACCGCCTAGATTTCAACTCTCAAACTCAATCACAGTTAAAACTACTTAATAACTAACATTCATTCGCCCATTACAACAACACACAATCTAAATGAAATCCATTCTATTCCTTTAATTTGAACATCAATTACTATAATTAAATACTCAAAATATATCATTAATCTACAACAATTCGTTGTTCATTTACAAATTAAACTTCATTCTACTTGTATAGAACACAAAGTGTCATATAATGATCAAGGTTCTTGCATTGCTTTCTCTTGCTTATCACAGCCTGTAAATAAAATGTTAACCAACAAACGTGAGCCGAAACTCGTAGGATAAAGACTAATAAAAATGCAATTATGATTTGTGAGGTGTGAATGACATACTATATGTAATCATAATCAAATCATGTTTAACCCATTTCTTTTTTTGTATATTCGTCACCTCTTCATTCTTTATTTATTTAATCTTTACATCTTTCTTGCCAAATCATTCAACACATTTTCATTCCACCGTTGATTGAAGTTCTACGCTCACTCACCTTAAGTGTTGATTCATCTGTCTTATTTCTCTCGTTCTATTACATTCGTCTCTCGTTCTTTCAAGTCATCTTTGTTCCCGTTTTCAATTCCGTTCTCTTTGTTTCATTACCCAATATTTAGGTTTACATTCTTTTTATAAAAATTGTCCATTTCTTTGTCTATCTCCTCATTCTTATTAGGCTCATTATTCATTCCAATTCAATGCTTGACATTCTTGTATTTTCCTTCTTTTCTTCTCTTGACATCAATTACAATTTCTCTTTATTTATCTTTAGTTCTGACTTTCATTGTCATTTTCCTTTTTAAAGTTATTGAATACCAATGCACACTTGTCTATTATAAAATCATTAACTTTTTTTTTTCAGTTCATTAGTTCATTATCCACAGTTACATTTCATTTCATCAATCCAACATTGAACCGACGTAGGGTGCAGCTTATAGAAACCCCTCTCTATTCCCCCAATAGGCTACACGAAGCCATTGGGCAATAGATAGCTCTATAACTCACCACGACAATCATCTGAAACCAACGTTAGATGTAGCTTATAGAAACATCGCCCCATTCGCCCCCAATAAGCTACGTGAAGCTAGTGTGGAATGGGTCGCTCTATAACTCATCACGACACAATCAATCCCATATTGAACCGACGTCGGGTGCAACTTATAGAAACATCGCCCTATTCGCCCCCAGTAGGCTACACGAAACTATTGTGGAATGGGTCGCTCTATAACTCACCACGACACAACCACCACATTTCGGGGGCTAACCCGTTGGCATGTGGTCCCCATCTTGTGCAAGTTTTCGGTCTTTTACCAGGGAGCTGTGCAAGCCCAACTTATCACATTCACATCAATCATCCTCAGTTCAATATTTAATTAACCATATTAATATTCATAAAAAAAATGGGAATCCATCTCCCCAATCCAATTTCACAACACAAAATCTTTCTCCTCATTCACAATTGTTACATCATTCTATTTTTGATTCCTTATCATCAATTTCAAGTCAAGATTTATATCATTTTCTTAATATCATAACTTTATCAAAAACTCACTTTCATGAACATGAGATTCATATTTAAGTGGTAAACACAATTAAATCGTGAATGAATTAACTTCCATAACTATTCCAAACTTCCTGCTTCATTCACAAATTTGGTTTTAATATCAACATAATTCATCAATTTCACCTCAACGAAACCATGTTCTTTAATTGTTATGTTGGCCCCTTTTTCCCAATTCAATATCACAAATCCCAAACCATATTTCATGTTTTCATTATCATACCTCCTTTATATCACAAGGTTCATATAAAGGTTATAACATTCTTGCATTACCCTAATGAATTCAGTAAAATTGCCTCATTCATATATTATTTCTTCACCCATCCATATCATGAATTAGAGCTAAATTCCATAACTCAAGTTTCTAAAGGTTTAAGTTTTCCATAGTAAACTCCTCAATTTAACAACATGGGTTATAAGCACAATCCTATTTGGTTTCTTATCAATTAATCCTTAAATTGTCTGCCCTTGATATAAATTTGACAATTAGCTCATAGTTCATTACATCACTTCCAAGAACTCATTTCTAACAATTTACATTTCATAGAATTCATAATTCATATAACAACGTATCAAAGTATATAAATCAATCATATAATTAAGTTCCACAATAAATCGCATTTCCAGATTCCAAGCTATGATTCAAACTCCCAAACCTTTAATTCTTTGTTCTTTAATCCTAAATTAATTGTGAGATATGTATATTTAACCTATCCTTTCATCTAGTTGTCATGGAATCACATAGCATTACTGCACAACTCTTGATTCTCATATCAAATTTTCTAAATCACTTTATTAATATCCGGCCAAGTCTTGAGGTTTGTCTCTCCTCTTTCATATGAATTAACTCGTAAAGTATCTCAACTTAGTTAATCAACTACCCTTGAGTTATTCACACTTTTATTAGATTCAAGCTTTATTACTATACCAATTACAATTTCTTTACAAAAGTTCTCATATCCTCATATCGTCAAGGCAAACCACATGTTCAATCCTCAATCCATAAAATTCATTAGTTTATTGTGGTTAAGTTTAGTTTTTATCATTTTGTGCAACCCAAATCAAACTCTTGTTTAAACCTCAATCCCATGATTTTTAGTATGGTAATCCCCTTTTTATCTTCACCAACTATTAATTAAACCTTATGACTAGCTTTTTATTTATCTTTACCATAATTTTAATTAAACCTTTGATTTCATTGAGAAACCCCAAATTGTCCGGATCGTCCCAATTGGAGCAACAACTTAAATTATATATTCAAGTTAACTAATCGAATGGTTCAATTTACACTTTATGATTCCCTTTATTTCTGAGTCATCCACAAATCCATGATTTATATTAAAACTTTATATCCAATCATTCAAAGAGAGATTATTATTTTTATGATTAAAACTTTATATCAATCCAACACAATTTACACGATTCAAGAACATAACCGAATCTGAGATTTTTGTAGCACTTGGATTTGTATTAAAGTTCAATTCTAGTTTATGGAAATCAACACAAATCAAAATAAAGCACTAAAGTTTGTCCAAATCCTACCTGTTGGAGAACCCAATTTTAGAATTTCACCCAAATTTGCCAAACTTAGGGTTTCGGCCAGATTGGATTCTGACTTCCCAAAGTTGACACCTCAATTCTCCTCCGGTGGCTTCCAATTCCAGGTGTAACTTCATCAATTTGTAAACAAAAAGGCTAGGGTTTAGATAAATTTTCATGGGAGAGAAAAAGAAAGAAAAAGCTAGTTATGGCTGAAAGAAAAACATACCGCGGGTCTGGGAAATTTTTAACTTTCATTGCTTTTCTCCTTATTTGATAACTCCCAATTTTATGGTGCCTAACCCATCAATTTCTGAAATTTAGGCTACCTCAAATTCCCACATTCTCAGTCGTGGAAGATGAAAGGAAGCGAGGAGATGAACTCACGACAACGCCGAACAAGGTTTTGTCCCCTTCATGGAATCAACTTCTTGATGGTCTAAACACAATAATCTTGCTGAGAATATCTCGAATCCGAGTCGGTGCCATCTGATTTAGCCGAACACAGAAGATGAGAAGGAATTAACTCGGGAAAGGAGGGCCTGTTCGTAATCCATCACCAGATCCTAAACTAATACCCACACAGAGAGGACGAAGACGAAGAGAATTATCCGAAACCCTAATAGCAGAAATTGGGTGGGGGAAGCGGTAAAGATTCAGCCGCACCATTACCATAAAACAAAGGAGAGAAGAAGAAGTTGCGAGAAGAGAGGAGAAGGGGTTGTTTCTTTTTGCGTCGGTCTAGGGGTGTTCGGGGTTCATTTGGGTTCTTTTTAAGCATGCTCTCTCTCTCTCTCTCGGCTTCTCTCGAAGCATCTCAGCTTTGGCTGAGATGTTATCATAATATTATTATTAATTTTTTTTTTAAAAAAAATACCTCTAGAAATTTCTACCCTCAACATAACATAATAATAATAAACTCATTACCTTAATCTTCCATATTAATTTAAATTAATCCAAATCAACTTTCTAATTTTGCCTGATTTATCATAATATTATACTACGACGTCTCAACACATGCCAAATAACGTATCAACTATTATAAATCATTTTAATATGGTTAATGCATGTTTAAACAATTAATTATATAAAATAACAACGTACTGGGTCTCCACACAACTCTTCGCATATGACTAGGATTCGGTCTGCCTGGCACACCAAGGCTTAGAAAAGCTAAGAATTGTCGCACGAACCTAGGGCCCAGATAACGCTTCGTATATGGGTAGGATTTGATTTCCCTAGCACACCATGACTTTAGAAAACCTAGAGATCGTCTCACAAACTTCGGACGTAGACAACGTTACGCATATGACTAGGGTTAGGAATAGAGATTTGCCTGGCGCATCAGGGCTTTAGAAAACCTAGGGATCGTCTAACGAACCTAGGACCTAGACAATGCTTCGCATGTCTAGGGTTTGATTTGTCTGGCACCCCAGGGCTTTAAAAAACCTAAGGATCGTCTCACAAACATAGGACACAGACAACGCTTTACATATGACTAGGGTTTGGGATAGAGATTGTCCTGGTGCACCAGGGATTTAGAAAACTTAGGGATCGTCTCAAGAACCTAGAATCTAAACAACACTTAGCATATGACTAGAATTTGAGTTGCCCGGCACACCAGAGATTTAGAAAACCTAGAGATCGTTCCAAGAACCTCGGATCTAGACAACGCTTCGCATATGACTAGGATTTGATTTGCCTGATGCACTAGGGCTTAGAAAACCTAAGGATCGTATCATGAACCTAGGATCTAGACAACACTTCACATATGACTATGATTTTATTTGCCTAGCGCACTAGGGCTTTAGTAAACCTATGGATCATCTCATGAACCTTGGACCTAGACAACACTTCGCATATAACTAGGATTTGAGTAAGGGTTTGCCTGATGCACTAGGGCTTTAGAAAACCTAAGAATTATCTCACGAGTGGACGAATAATGCTTCGTATATTACTAGGATTTATATTGCCTAGCCCACCAAGGCATAGAAAACCTAAGGATTGTCTCACAAATCTAGGACCTAGACAACGCTTCAAATATGACATGGGTTTGATTTGCTTGGCGCACCATGGATTTAAAAACCCTAGGGATCATCTCATGGACCTAAAACCTAGACAACGTTTCACATATGACAGGGATTTGATTGAGGGTTTACCTGGCACACCAAGGCTTTAGAAAACATAGGGATCATCTCACAAATCTAAGACAAAGACAATGCATCACATATTACTAGAGTTTGATTTGCCTAGTGCACCAAGGCTTTAGAAAACCTAAGGATCATCTCATAAACCCAGGACCGACACAACGCTTCGCATATGACTAGGGTTTGGGATCGAGATTTACCAGGTGCACTAGGGATTAGGAAAACCTAGCGATCGTCTCACGAATCTAGTACCTCGACACGCATCGCATATGACTAGGTTGTGGTCTGCCTGGCGGACCAGGGCTTAGAATACCTAAGGATCGTCTCACGAACCTAGAACCCAGATAACCCTTCGTATATGGCTAAGATCTGATTTTCCTGGCGCACCAGTACTTTAGAAAACCTAAGTATCGTCTCACGACCTTAGGATATCGACAACGCTACGCATATGACTAGGGTTAGGAATAGAGATTTGTTTGGCACACTAGGACTTTAAAAAACCTAGGGATCGTCTCACGAACCTAGGACCTAGACAACGTTTTGCATATGTCAAGGGGTTTGTTTTGTCTGGTGCACCAGGGCTTTAGAAAATCTAGGGATCATCTCACAAATGTAGGACGTAAACAACGCTTTGCATATAACTAGGATTTGGGATAGAGATCTGCCTGGTGCACCAAGGCTCTAGAAAACCTAGGGATCATCCCACGAACCTAGAATCTAAACAACGCTTCGCATATGACTAGAATTTGATTTGCCCGACGCTCCAGGGCTTTAGAAAATCGGGAGATCGTCCCAAGAACATAGGATCTAGACAACACTTCGCATATGACTAAGATTTGATCTGCCTGACGCACTAGGGCTTTAAAAACCTAAGGATCTAGACAACAATTCGCATATGACTATGATTTTATTTTCCTGGCGCACTAGGGCTTTAGCAAACCTATGGATCATCTCACGAATCTTGGACCAAGAAAATGCTTCGCATATAACTAGGATTTGACTAAGGATTTGCTTGAAGCATTAGGGCTTTAGAAAACCTAAGAATTGTGTCACGAGCCACAGAATATTGCTTTGCATATTACTAGGATTTGTTTTGCCTAGGGCACCAAGTCTTAGAAAACCTAAGAATTGTTTATCGAACCTAGGACATAGGCAATGCTTCAAATATGACATGGGTTTGATTTGCCTAGCGCACCAGGGATTTAAAAAACCTAGGGAACATGTCACGGCCCTAAAACATAGACAACGTTTCACATATGACAAGGATTTAATTGAGGGTTTACCTGGTGCACCAGGGATTTATAAAACATAGGGAACGTCTCACGAATCTAAGACATAGACATTGCTTCACATATTATTAGGGTTTGATTTGCCTGGCGCACCAAGGCTTTAGAAAACCTAAGGATCGTCTCATATAACTAGGGTTTAGGATCGAGATTTACTAGGCGCACTAGTGATTAGAAAAACCTAGCGATCGTCTCACGAACCTAGTACCTCGACATGCAATGTATATGACTAGGCTTTGGTCTGCCTGGCGCACTAGGGCTTAGAAAACCTAAGGATCGTCTCACGAACCTAGGACCTAGATAACGCTTTGCATATGGCTAAGATCTGATTTGCCTGGCGCACCAGTACTTTAAAAAACCTAGGTATCGTTTCACGAACTTAGGACATCATCAACGCTACGCTTATGACTAGGGTTAGGAATAGAGATTTACCTGGCACACTAGAACTTTAGAAAACCTAGGGATTATCTCACGAACCTAGGACCTAGACAATGTTTTGCATATGTCAAGGGTTTGATTTCTCTGGCGCACCAGAGCTTCAGAAAATCTAGGGATTGTGTGACACCTCGTTCCCCAGGCATGTCGGGACATATGTAACTATAAATAAGGGACATATTCTAGGCAAACATTCATAATTATATATGATAATTAATACATAATTAATGGTTGATAATTTGTTCAAAATACATAATAAGTACAGTCATCCAGAATACTTAACAAAAGTTACATCATGTCCGTGGAAAACTTGAACAAAAAGATCAAAAAGAGACGTCCTACATCTTCAAACTGC